>JBCHJU010437559.1:0-13480 GCA_039654505.1 Plocamopherus imperialis
CTATACATAGCTTTAAGATTGCCATTGATAAAGAGCTCCATACCATGAAGTACACGTTTGATGAATGATGTCAATCTGTAACATTATGTATCACTTTACCGTAATTTATTTGCTACTATACCTGTATACTGTATGTCGGGGCATTCAAAGGTCGTTTAACCTAGCGAAAGCATTGGCCCTTAACCAAACCTATAACCTATAGTGCAATGTTCACATGCTGTTTTGCGATTTGCATGATTTTTAGTATGACTAGAAAAACACAGTTGAGTGTCATCCGCATGAAGATGGTAGGAGATATTATATTTCTTACGAATTAAACGAATGGAACCAATGTACAAAATAAAAAAGGATGAGACCCAGAAAAGATCTTTGTAAATAAAAAAAATTGTTTCGCTTGGCATTGAATTTAATTCAAACATTTTTTTTTACATTTTCGGTTGTTTCATAAAACACAAACACAAAAATAAAAGTGACCCCGAATAGTACTAGTAAACCGTTTTGGTTTCTCCTTCTTTTTGTATGTTTCTTTTTAGCAGACATTAAACTATATTTGAATATTTACATGTATTCAAAAAAAAAAAAAAAAATCCCGAACAACACTCTCCGAAATCCTACAATGAAATCAGGATTCTGACCCTTAAAAACATCGGAATTTGAGATTGATCTTATGTGTTGTGGCAGATGCATACCGAAGAGTATGTCCCCGAAAAAGGGCGGTTTTACCCTTGGACCATTAATAATGTTTGTGTATCTTAAGTTATATTTACCTTCTTCAAAAGTCACTAGATCTTGAAGACATTATGGTGACAGATTGAATAACAATTTGGATGTATCGGTTGCCAAAGAGCGAATTATTTAAATTTCTAGTGATGGGACCTTTGCTATAGGTAACAATATTACCCCAAAATGTAATGTCAGTAAAAGGCGCAGTTATAATTACTTTTTCGAAATAATAAAATATGCCACATCAACAACAGAATCCCAATTTAAACTCAAAAGGCCAGTCTGAAGATGGAATAAAGGAGAAAAAACAAGTGCAGTACTATGGGATGTTTCTACACTTTCCTTTATTGGCCGTTTCTTAATCTTAAAGATTACTTTCATATACTAAGAATGCTGAAGAATGAATTCTCCCTCCAAAGCCGAGACACAAGGACCATATCTCTGATTGAGGTAGCGCCTAGAGTAAACTAAAATAACTACGAAGAGAAAAGTGAAAACAATCGACGCTTCAAGAATAAGATAACAGAACCACATGTTGCTGACTTCCTGCATTAAATGTCCAACGACTAGAGGATTTATCACTGTAGCTGAGGTAGAAAAAATTATGAAGGCTCCAGCAACAAATCCGGTGACCTTAAGTATCTCAGCTTCTGTCCACGAAATGGCAGCGGCATATATTCCACTCGAGCTTAGGCCCACCAGAGCAGAGAATACGATAAGAGCGCTGATGATTCCATTTTCCGCCACGATAACGAAACCAGTGAATGCACCAACCATAAGACTTAAAGATATTGTCAATAGTTGTACTGGTGAAAATACATTTGAGGTAATAACCATAAAAAGTCTACCGATTGCAAAAAATGTCCAGAACATGGCTACTGCCAAAGAAGCTTTGGATTTAGTGACGTATTCATACTGTCTTACCAGGAACGTAAGAAGGAAAGCGGCGAAAGCTAATTCTACAAAGGCGTACATCATAAAGAAAATGCATAAAATGAACAGCGTGAAAATCATAATTGATCTTGGTAACTGTCTTTGGATTTTTTTGGCTGCACATTTTTCTTGGTAGATTTTCTTGCTGTTTATGAAATAAAAGACCAGAAGGGGGACGGACATAAAAATAGTGAAGATACCACTTATTATAAATGCATATTTAACATTGGTCTCTCGGTGAATAGAAAGTCCAGAGAAGTCTGTCTGGACAGATATGGTATAATTTAACAGAGAAGATTCATTCAAAGTTGCATTGTCATCGCATACATGTATGTTCGGAGCTAAGAAGGGTGCTGTGTACAACGGGGAAAAAAGCCCGCCTAGTGCATAGCAAAAGTGAAGGAAATGCATCCATTGTTCTCCGTCCGTACCCCATATGCTCATTATCATGGCGTTAGCACTAGTGTTGATAAGTCCAGCTGAGAAGAAAGTTGCGTAACGTATGAAAAGCATCAGTTCGTAAAAAGAACAGAACGGTGTTGCCAGGGTAGCCATCCCTTCCATTAGGACAGCCAGGAAGATCAGTAAGTCCTGGTTGACTTTTCCGAAAATAATTCCGCACACTGTGGTGCCACTTAAATCGCCGGCAGCTCCTGCAGTAATGAAGGACGATGCCTTGACCAGGTCTGTGTTGGTGATGATCTGCAGGTCTAGAAGGGTTGGGCCTATCTGGCCAGCGTTGGCTCCTAATGCCAGAAAAGAAGCACATATACTTAGGGACTGAAGAGATTTTCTTCTGTATTCCTTGTTTTTCCACTTCTCTCTGAACGTGGCCTGTTCACCATGATTTTTCAAAATAGTTGAGCGTTCTGTGCTGTCTTTCATAGTGAACAGCTAAACTGCTTCAACCGTGCAATGTGAAACACACGTATGTTTTAATCTAGAAATGTTCCCTTAGAGAGGAAAAAGAGTTATACAAATGGGAAATAGTGTACATAAAGCAATTTATTAATGAGGTCAAAGATTCAAATACATAATTCATTTCAGGCGCTTTCAACCGTTTGCAAATAACCTCTATCCATCTATAAAAGTTGTCCCGACACATTAACATTAGCGTAATGATCTGATATCCCCAGAAGTACCAGAAATAAGAACATCGCATTGAACAAACCCCGTGGTAACAGATTTTTACCGGACTGCCCCAGGAACAGTGGCCTGTTTACGAGTGGCCTTTTTACGATAGGGAGAGGACCTAAAGCCTTATTAGATCTAACTTATGATTGATGAACAAGCGTTGCAATAATCCATAGCCACCATCTAATAGGAACTCTTAATAGGAGAAAAGTCGATACAAAATATTTCACAATCAGCAAAGAGGACATTGCGAGCAGAGTACAGATTCACCGGGCAACAACCGCATATCATATTATTTCGTTGACAAGAGGAGAGAACATTGCACATCGCGATGCGCTGAAACAAAACAAAATTGTCTTCTCCAAAGCAATGCCTTTAACAATATTTAAAAAGCTATCAACCCGAGACCTATCCAGACAACGCAAATTCAATGTATAATAAAGAATAAATTCGCAGCATCTGACTTCATATTGTATATTGGGTAAAGGTCTGTTGTATTGTGGCACATAATTCACATTTGAAGATATTTGGAAGTGATGGATTTGAGAATTGTTGACGAAGCCTACAATAAGTATAAAAAACAATGCCGGGGAAAACTGTGGCGATAAGAAAAGATAAGAGCATAGAATTCCTGTAGAGAAGGCTTGAAATGAAAAACTGAGGAATGTCAGAAACACTCGTAAAGACCGCAAAGGAAATGTAGCAAACAGAGGAGGCTAAAATGCCCTATGGAACACCTAAACTGCTCTTTGCATTAGAATTTAAATACTAAAGAATACTTCCTCTTTGTTTGCATTGAAATAATATAACGGGCTCTAAAGATCTATAGATTTTAACAATACGTTATAATATGATGTTTCCATAGTTAACAAACGATTATAAATTGTACGTTATGGCCAATAGGTAAAATCGTTGTCTTATCGAAAGCATACCTTTAGACTGAAAAGAGTTCAAAGCTTTGTACTGTTCGAATCCAAGCACAACTAATAGGAAATTTATACGCGAAGCCATCGTAGTGCTTGCTTTTACGGTCATTAACTCTTTATGATGTTGTTAAACGATTTATTTATTGTACAAATTTCCGTTGCCATGTGAACTTATGTAAAAGAGATTGACACGCTTGGGTACAATTCGAAGACAATATTGGCTTCCCAACGCACAACTTGGAAGACTTAAAAATATTTTCAATTTTGTAATGTTATGTTGTGATGTCATCTGTAACAGTGAAAAGGCTCTTCATAACAACCAATACCCATATTTTAGTTCAGGAATACTACATCGTGTGAGGATTACATACGTTTGTTTCCATAAATGATGTAATGTACCAGTCGTGTGCGTGTTTTTTGTCGTTTGTCATCCGTATGTAGAAAATGTCTCTTCAGTAGAATTATAACAGTTCGTTTTATTGTGTTTGAGGTAAGAGTCCAAAGAACAAAGAGAATGGAATTGAAACCATACAAAGCGCATATCCTGACTCCACCTGCAATTGAGGAAACTTTTGGGAATCCTGGACATTTTCTTGTTCTAGAATCCTGAGAAATGAGTTTTTTCCGAATTGCTAGGGAAAGAAGATCTAAATCTTTGCTTGAGTTGGAACCCAGAATAAACCAGGACAGCGTTGAAACGAAGAGTAAAACGGTCACGCCCTCTAGATAGTGGCATTTTGCGTCAGAGTTGATGATCTTATAGCAATGTTATTACTAGGACTGAACTAGTATTCTATAACAATAAAAATCACTTGATAACCAAACGCACTTCCCCTCAGACCTTTCACTTTTCCACTTGAATTCAGAGTAATAGACTAGTTAATAAGTCTAAGATACAAGGGGTGGTTGTTGGAAGGAGCATGACATCGAAAGGACTAGTTTTGCCTGCGTGACGGACGACACGGGCGTGTAGGAGTGTGTGTGGGTGTGCGTTGTGTGGCAGTAAATGTTTGAAACGTAATTGAGCAATGTTACGAATTTCCCCGTGAGGGATGAGTAAAGTTGAATTGAATTGATATGGTCTGCTCTTTCGATTTTAATCACAGATGGTTCTTATACATTCTGAAAGGCACATGGGACCTGCTAGTTTATCGTCCGCCTCCGCCCCCATTGATTCATCCTGCCTAGCACAAGACGAGGAGGCGGAAAAAAGCCCCATTTGGATTTTATATCTAGCCTTTTCAGCGGAGATCGAACCATGACATTTTGTTTGGTGGTAGAGTGTCCTAACCAAAGAGCTATCCGCGCTCACAAGAGATAGATACCAAAATCACACGTCGCTAACTTATTGCATCAAATTTTAATGTCCGAAGTTCACAGGATTTTTTATTACATTTAAAAGTGTATAAATAATACATATATTGTCCTTCTTGTCCTTTAGGCGCCTGAGACTTTGGCAAAAGGGGCTATGCAAATAAAAATTATTAATATTATTCTAATTCTTATTTTACTTACTATTTTTATTATTATTATTATTATTATTATTATTATTATTATTATTATTATTATTATTATTATTATTATTATTATTATTGTTATTATCATTGTTATTATCATTATTATTATTATTGTTGTTGTTGTTGCTGGTATTATTATTATTTTTATTATTATTATTATTATTATTATCATTATTATTCATTATTATTACGTATATCAAGAGATAATCGACCATTGCTCACCTCATTAATTAATCCCCTCAAATTATAAAGATGATGCATAAAGCAGAGAGACGGTATATCATAAATCAAACTGTCTACGAAGAAAAAGTCAAATTCTAAAAAAAAAACGTGCTTTTCACAAGACTACGTCTTTCTTTATTAGAGCTATGAACAACATACATAATATCTAATGTGCTGTCAAGGCTATCTCACATTTTAAAACAGGTTTAATGATATAATTCATATTGTTGAACTGCCGTCGAAAATCTACTCAGAAAGTGTGTCAAATAGTTAAGAAAATATAAATGACATAGTAATAAAAAATTGAATTACATTGTGCTAAAGGCATGGCTAGTCAACCAGAAGAGTTGAACCCAAGGAAAGTTCCTATTCAAATACATCAAGCATTAAATAGTTGTATAATATTCATTGCCTTTTTATGTTCGGCAACACATTGTGAACTCACAAAAAATGAACCACGTTTTCCTTGGACGTTCCACCTCGATGGAAATTGAACCTAAAAGGTCAGACCACCAACCTTAAACATAACCAGAAATGACAAAACTTGGTTGTGAATTAGTTGGAGGAAGATGAAAGGACGTGAGCGTGAGCCAAAATTTCTGTCATGATGTGCAAGCGATTGTGAACGAATGTTGTTGGCAGTGGGTCCGAACGGAGTGGGCCCACATTCACATTTCGAAAAACTTTAAACTGCTTCCTCATTTTTTTAAATTCATTCTATTGTATTTTATTTCATTTTTTTTTTTTTGGTGGTTAGATTATGGACGGATTAAATTTGAAAGTGCAAGCAGATGAGCCTCAACCCGTCCGTAAATATGCGTTCAAGATGGCGTCGAGAGTCGAGAACGTTTCACCGCCATTCCCCCTTCCCACTCACTCAACATGACCTCTTGAATGCAGTGTCCTGAACCACATTAGAGTGTCCTTCTACAATCAAGAAAACCTCTATAACTTATTTCGAAAGAACATTCTGGGTTTTCTTAATTTCATAAACTATTTTAATAAAGTGTATTTATACCAATATTTTATGTTGTTACATGAAAAAACTCAATAATAATTGTTCTTAAAACAAATGTGCCACTTTGCTGACGAAATCTCAATTGGTCAGGGTTGTGACTGTAGCGCAGTGTTGCGCTACTTTCTGTAGTTCGCTACAATAACTTTGTAGCGATCAAAGTAGCGCGCTACTTTTCAGTAGCCAGTAGCAAATAGCGTCGTGCGCTTCTTAATTTTCAGTAGCGAGTATCGAATTTAAAATATCGCTACCTCGCTACTTTCACTCAGATCTAGTATTTTGAAATGGGCAGGCGTCTAGATACAGAATGGAATACTTCCCAAGTGCTAGATCAATCTTTATCAAGTACAACAGCATACTCCTAATAGAGCTCATACTTCCGATGACCTAGATTTTGAGGCCGAAATATTATTTATTAAAATACAATAAGTGTGACTGAACTGAAAACTGACTCTGATAATGCTCGACTTTTTCTCTTATTTTTTTCATTGCTATTCATCATTTAAATTGCATGTTGCTTGAATAAATATGTTTGCTTTAGTACATGAATTTTATTCGTGTCTTTATGTCAGTAGGCGTCGTAAGCAAAGGCAGGGAAAAAAAGTAGTTCACTACTTAAATGAAAAGCGAAAAAGTAGCGGCTATTTTTTTCTTTAAAAGTAGCGAAATAGTAGTTCACTACTTTTTCTTTAACAGTAGCGAAGTTGTAGTGCGCTACAATTATTTCTGTAGTTGTCACAACTCTGCAATTGGCACACTAAAGTTCAGTCTGGGTCAGGATCAAAAGAATGAAATAAATACAAACAATATGGTATGCTTCTATACTTTCATCTCTTTTTAGTGGTCCGAATGTTGGAGAATGATGATATGCCAATTATTATGCATGTTATTACATGTTATTATATATGTGTGTTTGCATGTATATGCGATAATCCAATACGAACATACAACGTGGTTCGTGTGTATGTTCAACATCTCAAAACAATCAAACAAATGTTTAAAAAAGAATGTTATTATATATTATATATTATGTATACAATATGCATGTACATCTTTCTATATGTATAATATATATGATATTTTACTATATAATAATAATAATAATAATAATAATAATAATAATAATAATAATAATAATAATAATAATAATATATGTTATATCATATTTTAATTTGAAAGGCTACCTACAGCATTTCCACTATCATTTATAATTATTGCTCATATATTTCAGGTATGTAAAGGTTTGACATTTAATGGCCTATGGGAATGATATGACATGGTGTAATGTTCTTAAGGTTTCTGATGGTTAAATTCTCCCTCCAAACCAGAAGCACAAGGGCCGTATCTCTGGTTGAGGTATTGTCTAGAATAAACTAGCAAAATAATGAAGACAAAAGCTAAAACGATCGATGATCCAAGGTTAAGATAACAGAACCACATGTTGCCTACTTCCATCATCAGAGGCCCAACCACAAGAGGATTTATCATTGTAGCAGAAGAGGAAAAGAATATGAAGGCCCCAGCAACAAATCCGGTGACCTTAAGTAACTCAGCTTCTGTCCATGATAAGGTGGCTGCATATACTCCACTGGTACTTACGCCTACCAGAGCAGAGAACCCGATGACAGCGTTGATTATTTCATTTTCCGCCATGATCAAGAAACCGGTGAAAGCAAGAACCATAAGACTTACAGACATTGCCAAAATTTGTACTGGTGAAAATACTTTTGACGCAATCACCATCAGAAATCTTCCGATCGCAAAAAGTGTCCAAAAAATGGCCACAACAAAAGCACCTTTGGATTTCGTGACACATTCATATTGTATTACCAGGAACGTAAGAAGGAAAGAGGCGAAAGCAAATTCTGCAAATGCATATACCATAATGAAAATACATAAAATGAAGAGCGTGAAAATCAAAACTCCTTTCGGTAATTGTCTTTGGATGTTGGTCTCGACACACTTCTTTTGGCGAGTTTTCTTGCGGTTTTTGATATAAAAGGCTAGAAGTGGAAGGGACATGAGAATCGTGAAAGAACCACTTATCATAAATGCATACTTTACATTTGTCTCTCTGTGAGAAAAAAGTCCGGAATTCTCAGTCCAGAAAGACTTCGTTTGATGCGATAAAAAAGATCCATTCAACTTTGAGTTATTATTATCGTATGCGGGTTGATTTGGAGCTAGGAAGGGCGCGGTGTACAAAGGCGATAAAACCCCACCTAAAGCAAAGCAAAAGTGAAGAAAATGCATCCATCGGTGTCCGTCCCGCCCCCATAGGCCCATTATCATGGCGTTGCCACTGGTGTTGAAAAGTCCAGCTGAGAAGAAAGTGACGTAACGTATGAAAAGCATCAGTTCGTAATTAGAACACAACAGCGTTACCATAGTAGCCATCCCTTCCATAAGGACAGCCAGGAAGATCAGTAATTCTGGGTTGAGCTTTCCGAAAATAATTCCACACACTGTGGTGCCACTCAAATCGCCGGCAGCTCCTGCAGTAATGAAGGACGATGCCTTGACCAGGTCTGTGTTGGTGAGGATCATCAAGTCTAGAAGGGTTGGGCCTATTTGGCCAGCGTTGGCACCTAATGCCAAGAAAGAAGCACATATACTCAGAGACTGGAGAGATCTCGCTCTGTATTCCTTGTTTTTCCATTTCTCTCTGAACGTGGCCTGTTCACCATGAATTGTCAAAATACTTGAGCGTTCGTCGTTTACGTTGTCTTCCATATTGAAAAGAGAAACTGCTTTAAACATACAATGTGGTTCATGTGTATGTTCAAATCTGGAAATGTCCCTTCAAGAGGATAAAAAGTTAGAGTAATGAGTTTATAGTTTATTTAACAAAATATTAATGAGGTCAGACCTTAATATACATCGTTCGTTTTCACGGGATAATTTAGGAATATTATTAATATTATAATAATATTAATATAATTAATTCTATTCAAGTGATATGTTTAAATGATTATTTGCTGTTGTATTTTCTTTGGGGGGCAACTGTAAACACAAGATCCGATCTCTGCCAAATGAAAAAGTGGCAGATCCGTCCATATATTATCTTCAGCATAAATGCTCGAGATGCCGCAAAATAATGGAAACACGCGGTAACAAACTAGCCAAATGGGCCAGTGCAGAATAGCCAGTTTTAGGAAGGACCTTTTACAATATCTAATAAGGCATAAAACATTACATCTAAGTTATGATTGCTGACCATGATTTACAATTATCCAGAGCCACCGCCTGGCAGGAAATTTTAAGACAAAAGTCGAATCCATGTTTATTGTCAATCCACAAATAGGACATTGCATATTGCATTTGTTGACAAGAGGGGAGAAAATTGCATACCGCAATAAGCTGAAAGTAATATTACAGTCTCACTTATGTCCTTTGAACGAATATTTTAAAACCAGGAAGAAGAAAAAAAAATTGAACTAAATGCAAATTAAAAATGTGTGTCCCTATAAACATTTGCAACTTGTAACATATACTTTTGCGAAGTGTTGTGTCTATGAGCTGATGTTGGCTGAGCCAATTTCTTTCCATTGGACTATAAAAAGTATTTGAATTTGAATTCGAATTGCATACCGCAATAAGCTGAAAGTAATATTACAGTCTCACTTATGTCTTTTGAACGGATATTTTAAAACCAGGAAGAAGAAAAAAATGAACTAAACGCATATTAAAAATTTGTGTCCCTATAAACATTTGCAACTTGTAACATATACTTTTGCGAGATGTTGTGTCTATGAGCTGATGTTGACTGAGCCAATTTCTTTCCATTGGACTATAAAAAGTATTTGAATTTGAATACGAATTTGTCTCGAGCAACAAGGTATAATTCTAAAGATGTTATAACACCAAAAGACCAAAGGGTATAATTAATTCTAAACATGTTATACCACCAAAAGTCAAGGTACAATTCTCAACATGTTACAACATCAAAAGACCAAATGGAACAGCTTTAGCATTTATAAAACACTTCAATCATAATTCCCTCAAGTTCAAAAGGTGCAAAGGACAGCCTAAACTAGCAGGGCTCCCGGCTTTGCCCGGGTTTGTAAAAAAAACATAAGAGCCTATATTATTAGAATTAAAGTATAGAGGACTCCTTTTAGCTTGAAGACAGAATATGGATCTAGATTCTAGATCTAGTTGGACTTTTTATTATATAGATCTTGCGCATAATTAGATCTATTCCTCTAAGTGAAAGGCCTAGAATGATAGATCTACTATACGTTCCTACTAGACATTGATCCAGATCTATATTCTTTATAGAGATCTAAATCTAGACATTATTATTATATTTGCTGCTGGAGACGCTACGGAAACCTACTGAGGAGGAACAGTATGGTTACGAAGCTTTCTATTAAAACGTATGAATAAGCTAGTCAGTGCTAAGGAGTTTGATAATACACATAATAAGAGCTAAGGTGGAGAGTTTAAATCACCATCTCCTCCTAAACTACAAGACCAATTAACATGCGGTTTTCGCCAAAAATAATTATAAAAAAATATTTTATGTTATAGGCTGGAACTCAAAATAGTCGATAGGCCTAGTCTGCATATGAATACTTTTGTCTACTAATCGGATAATGAAACATCGAAGACCAAAATCTAGATACCGACAAACATAATATTGGTTAAGAAAATGTCTTAAACTACAATCCCGACATTCAAACACATAAGTTTTTGTGAGTGCTGAAAGGAAATCTGCGTGACGTCATCGATTTTGATTGCCATATTTCATGGCGTCCTGGAACTACGGCTACAGGTAGATCTAGACCTTGATCTAGATTTGATAGTGTAAAGTGCATCCATTGCCTTGCTCGGTCATCATACACGTAAAATAGCTCTGTTGAATTGCTATAATAGTACGACTATTAATTAATCATTATTTACCTTTACTACAATTATTACTGGACCTAAATAGGGCAAAAATTCAGTGCGCACCATGATGTCGTTGTGAACTCTCGTGCCACGAAATTGGCAAATTATACCAGCACTACTAAGATGAAATAGATTTGACACAATAATAGATCTAGACAATTTCAATGAGCCCCATATATATAATAGAGAATGATTACAAACACACAAGGGAATGATTTTTATAGAAACAAAAGAGAGGAATTTGTTTGGATTCACTGTGACTTGAAGCCGCCGGGACATTGGCACCGATTCCCCTTGCACAGAGAAAAGAGCGTTCTGACTGACTAAGGCAATGCAGACTCTATTTCATTGTGCTATAATAATCGAGTCACATACTTGCTTCCATTTACATTTCACCACTACGATAAAAAACAATGATTAACTGTCATTCGTAAACTATGCAGTGATGTCACTTTTACTAGTTTGCTACTATTGCTTTGAAAATATGTCACGAAATTGACAATGACGTCAAATCTGCCACCGATTGGGCTCCTACATTTATGTGCTACGGTGAATCAGAAACACACAAGCCGACTATGTTTTGACACATAATTATGCAAAACAAGATTGTATGTTTCAATGTTTTAACACAATTTTACAACGGCGAACCCTGTAGACAACGCAAAGTCAATGTAAAAAAAAAACGGATATATTCGGAAGACGTGACTTGAAATTGAATATTGGAATAGAGTCTGATGCGTCCCTGTGCGATAAACAACATCAAAAAAAATTCGCAAAGTCAAGATACAATCCACATGTCCAAGTGGGTAAGGGCAGTGGGTTAGAGACCAACAATTCAGCAGTGAATCTTGAAATATTGAATTTGAAAAAAAAACCCGACAAACTTTGAAAGGATCAGAGGAAATGCATCACACAAATGCGGATGGTATAACATTTTACTTTTTTTTAACGATTTAGTACATTTTATATGCGATGAGAAAATAGAACTTGTATCTTAAAAAATCAATCCATGCTATCATATTACATCAAAGTAAGGTTATATAGTAAACATATTTATCTAGATTTCTGCTTTCTGCTTAACCGGACAGGATGTAATATTATCGATATCATACCTCAAAAGCGAAAAGTGTTCAAAGCTTTCCAGTGTTCGAATCCTGGCACAATCAATACGATATTTATACTAAAGGTCTTGGCTGTGCTTGATTCATACGACTATAATATGATCAGTAACACTTTGTGGAGACATTAAAGAAATTGTTATAGTACAAACGCCAAATTGACATTTGAACACATGTCAATGAAAGCAATTTAAAAATCATTGGACTGATAAATCGCTTTTGGACTATTGAAACAATATATATTTTCAATTCTATAAAGGGATGCTGTCCATTGGGGTTTCATCTGTTACAACGAAAAGCATAGGCCAACTAAGGTGTTTTTATTTTCAGTACTATCTTTATTGGGGGACGGGGGAGGCTGGAGAGAGTGGGGAGCTGTATTACCGTATGGTAAAACATACGTCGCCACGACTATCCTCCCATTTGATGAATGTCTTTCATTTTGATGTAGTGTTCGTTGAAGCTTCATAAAGATTGGCCTACTTCCCCAAATAAATATACCCACCAAAAATACAAACCAATCCTTCCTATTCGAGTAATTGCTCTAGAAATCCGTCTTCAATTTTTAGCTTGCCTACATTGAACGAGTATCTGCGTGAATGATACACAGGGTTGATAGCGTCATAATATTATTATGTATAGCTGCTACAATCGGTGGTGGATTTCCCTCTAAATAGGTTTACCTCTTCCAATACTGATCCCCTATTCATCGGAGGGAAAACAATTTAACTCTTTGTTTATCACGGGCTGAATCATCGGCATGAGCACCAATTAACTATTGAGACTTTTTTGAGAACAATTTGCCCATATATCAAGATTTTGTCTGCTCATCCCGATACGTGGGCAAATCGTTGTCAAAAGCATCAATCTGATGAGTGGACACAAATTATAATACCCTAGTAAAAAACACCAGTTGTGGCTAGGTGTTGGGGGGGGGGGGGGGGGGGGGGGGGGGGGGGGGGGGGGGGGGGGGGGGGGGGGGGGGGGGGGGGGGGGGGG
>JBCHJU010437670.1:0-19526 GCA_039654505.1 Plocamopherus imperialis
GAGAGAGAGAGAGAGAGAGAGAGAGAGAGAGAGAGAGAGAGAGAGAGAGAGAGAGAGAGAGAGAGAGAGAGAGATTAGTTCTTTTTAAGATTTGACCTGTTTTGTTTATGATTTAGGTAATGTACCCACGACACTCAAGCCTACTAGCCTTGATCAAATCAGAAGCATGATCCCAGAGCATCTACATTCCCGAATTTACCGCTCTGACCATGGGTCGTCAGAGTCAGGCCAAACCAGGGCTGGATGGGGAGGAGACTCTCCTGACATGCTGTCCCTGACAGTCAAAACAAAAATTGATACTATCAATAATATAAAGGTAAGATTTCATGCATCTTTGGCATGGTCCCTCTTGGACTATTTTGCCCATGTTTCTTAATTAATTAGTTCGTTAGGATTTCATCCAGCTGAGGACAATACTCTGAGATGCCAGCTGTTTCCACCAAATCTTGAATAAAGCCCTCCCACTGTTTACGATTGTAAGCTATTTCCCTTAATGTTTGTAAATCTCTTGTTGTTTTCAGGATAATTTGTCCATTCAGTGTCCTAAGGTTTGGTTTAGCAAGACAGGCTCGTTATTGTAGGCCATCCTCCATCCTCTAAGCAGTTCTCCATTTATCTGAATATATGCTTTCATTGCCATGTTGGTTTCAGAATCTCTCTTGTATGTGTCTGAAGAGTGGCCATCTTTGCTCTAAGATATCAGGGGAAAAAGGTGTTCTTGTACAGGGATTTGTTTGATGTAATTGTTGGATATCCTATGCTGAGTATTTCCTTCCTTCAGTTGTTTGCAGGGGAATAAATAAAGTCTCTTCTTCTGCTCTTGTCAGCATCCATCAATTGATTTCACGTACATTTGATATTGTTTCAGTTTAGTGCTTAGCTTGATTTTGTAGACTCTAATCCATACATTGGTGAGCTTGTTCAATGCGACATTTGATTATAGAAATTTCCCATGTCAACAAGCTATATTTCATTGACAATGAACGATGGTCATGTAATTGAAATGTCTTTTAGAGAGTTTGCAAATGAGTAGAATATGTCTTTCAATGTATACATATATTTTCATACAAATGTTTGAAATATAAAAGTAACAGTTTACATGTTCAGAGCAAATTAATGAGTTTTAATTATTTGAATCGTTTCTGTCAATAAGTAAAATGATGCAAAGAATTTAAACATTATTACCCATCATGGGTTCATTAAAGGAGTTTTGCCTGAGTAACCCACACAATAAACATCTTCATTTCATGCATATTATTTCTACATTACAGAACTTTACCCTTGCTATGAGCTTAGATGGAGCCACACTGAGACATGAAATGCACCATACAGGAGAAAGTTGGATTTCTCAAGTAAGTTGATGTCATGCACTATTTTTTGCCAGTAAGTGATGTGATCCTGTACACAATTATCCACACTTTTACTGTTGAAGTTTGAATTGTAACATATTCATCCTTAATTGATTAACATAATGAACTGATCACTTTCCCCTTCCTCTTTGTCGCACACCCCTGTAGCCCTGAATAACTTGCATTATCAATGAACATTCTCCTTTTGCTCCATCCTGAATATCCAAGAAAGATAAAAGTACTTGAACCTAATTTCCCCTAAGGGCTCAATTTAAGGGCAAGATGTCTATACATGCATTTTTATTTTTGATACACTAATTTTGTGCCCCATCCATTCCCATTTACTTATTTTTAGTTCAGTCCTTATTCTGTTATTTTTTATCTAGATATTTTAACAGGCCATTTCATTTTAAGTATTTTCTGAGGCACTTGCTTAAAAAATCCAGAGTATTTTTGATGATGTTTCATAAGTTCACATGTAGAGGAAAACAGAATGACTGACTTTATGTTCAAAGTATGTTAAAAGTCCAGTTTTTTATTATAAGGCCAAGGTCCTCTAATAAATATCGGGGTTTTTTTTGGGGTAAAGGAATCAATTTTCCAGTTTTGGCAGATTAGTGTTCCTCAAAGACTTCTGGAACAGATAAAACTCATTATGCAGTTCAATTCGACCTCTGAAGGCATAAAATTCAGCATTTTTGGTAAAAATATAAGTAATTTTCACTAAATAAAATGTAATTTACTCCAAATTCTGACCGGAATATGCCCCCAAAATTGGCATGAATATAAAGTTTAGGATGTGTTCTCTCATTTGAATCCATCCTTGGGCTTTGCTAATGGATATTTCCATGTTAGTCTTAGCTCTTGTCAATTTGGAAGAAAAATAGTGTCATTGAGAGAAAAACACAATTTTCTCAAAAGTCTAATTAAGAAAGACCCCACTATCAACATGAAATACACATGTAAGACTAACCAAGACCTAACTTTTGTCAGAAGCATTTTTTTTTAAATAATATTGATTTGTTCAATTTTTATGAATTAAAAGCAGTGAAAATCGGCATAAACACCACAACATTTTATATGCGTCAGGAAAATATTCACTGTTCAAAAAGTTTTCGTTTTTTGTGACTTCCTTCAGACAAAACCTTCAAAATTGGCAAAAAAAGGCACACATAAAATTGCATTACGATCCATCCTAAAGTGTATGAGATTTGCATCTTCAAAAAAAGCCCTAAAAATCCAAAATGGCGGCTGTTTGGTTGGTTATCATTCGATGATTTTGGGAAAAAGACCCATATTCTTCTTTTGGGACCTGATATGGTCTCACATGGGAAAGGAAATTTGATTTGGTACAATAATAAAGATTTTTGGGTTATTAGAGGACCGTGGCCTTAAAAGATGAGAGTAAATTGTGATCTCAAGATGAAAGCACTTGTACCCCCCCCCCCCAAAAAAAAAACCCCAAAAAATTAAATAAAAAAAATATATATATATTTATATATATATACACACACAGTCACACACACATACACACACACACACACAGACACACATTGATGATGGTGTCAGCAAATTTGTATGAAACACTTTTTGAAAAAAATATTTTCTTAATCATTATTTACTGGCCTCATGCTGTCAAAACATCAGTATCCACATTGAATGCATATGGAATAATATATATATATTGTTTGTATTGAGTTTTTTGGTTTGTCTATGAGGAACACAAATACATTTGTCCCCTTTTTTCATTCTTTGAATAGGCCATGGAGTTATTTGACCTGAAAGACAATCCAATCCTAGGCTATACCATGCCGAAAGTGAAGACAGAGGTCCATCTTCAGTTGCATCACTGCTGTATTGATTATAGGTATAGTCTTTGCTCTGACATCTCATTTGTGTATATTTTTAACTTTGACACATATCCTGCGATTATCGTACATATACATTCGTCCCATTAAGGTGAGACGGCTATATACGTTGCCTGTGGGTCTCTTATTGATGTGTCAATGGCTATGGTGGTCTTGCCCCTACCTGTGGATCCTGTATCTCTTTTTTCACCTGGAGCCTGAAGCCTAAGCTTCATGGATGTGCTTTCTATCTTTTGTCATACTTTGCATAGTCCCAAAATTGGTCCACTGCTATCTGCTTGTCAACTCTACTGTTTTTTGGTGAATATGTTTGGTGGGAGGATGTGGAAGATTTTGGGAGGGGAAAAGAGGGGGGTCTCTATTCAGATATAATTTTATTTTTTACATTTTGTTATTTTCTCCATGACCCAGTTCCTGTCACTTTAAATCTCCTCTAAACAGATTTAAGAAGAGAAAATCAGATTTATTTTGCCCACTTTACGATACTCAAGCAGAAAATATGTGTTATATAAACAGTTTTAAAATGTATTTTTCCTCCAGCCTAATGTGTTTGAACTGATTTCTATTTATGTTCCATCCAGACCAATCTATCTGCCAGTCTATGCTTTTCTTACGGTTGAGCAGTTCAGTGTCTCTACCAATGTGATTGCAGAGTCTGCTTTATCCCAGATTCAACTTCTCATTGACAATGCTGCCTTGTATCTCTCCAAGAAGAATGTGCGGGAGGTCAATATTGTCAAAGGTAAGTAAAACTTAATTCAGACGAGACTGGGATGAATTTTGAAGTTTTTATGAGAGAAGAGACCATGAAGTCTGTAATTGTCTCTTTCTATATTATGTGATAGACTTGCATGGATAAAATGTACACTTTCATCGTTGTCATGACAAAGGAAAAGACTGTATATCCCTATTAAATTTGTGATTATGTTTGGCTTGTTCACAACTTAAGAGCAAAATGTTTTGACAAATACTTTTTGGCCCAATTTTTGACCTGCACCCATCCAATCTTCTTATACAGATGCTCAAACCTCAGTTAAGTTTTATTGCACTTTTAGCCTAAATATGCCAGTACTATTTCAAAAGTAATACTGCAATCCATTTGGCTCATTTTTTTATGTATACTTTTGAACTTTTGAATTATTTCTCATCACTCCACAGACTACATTTGTGTGGGAGAGATGGATCAGCTAAAGATTTGGCTACAATTCAGTTTTGCCAAGTCAGGAAAATCGGTATGCGCTTTTTGATATTATTCATCGTAGGGAATATTTGCACATTTTTCATAATTTTGTCACAAAAGTCATGCACATAGCAAAAGTTCAAAACATGAAAACCAGTAAAAGCCATATACCATGTTGAAGTCATAAATTTGACAAAAGTCGTAGAATCATAAACCCAATAAAATTTAAACCCAGTGGTCATAAAGCCTGTAAAAGTCATACCTCTGTAAAAGTGAAAAACTCATAAAAGGCAGATTCTGTAAGTCATAAACCCCGTAAAAGTGTTTAACCCTGTTAAAACCCGGTAAAGGTTCATAGATCCTGCAAAAGTCTTAGATCCTGTAAGAGTTAAAATCCTGCAAAAATCTTAGACCCTGTAGGAATTTAAATCCTTTAAAAGTCAAAGATTGTAAAAATGGAATCCATGTGTAAGTCATAGCACCTTTTATATTCTACGGCTGGTTTTACAAATGTTTTGTCACATTTGTCTTTGACATGACCTTTTGACAGTCCTAAATCCTGTTTGTATAGCAAGACACATGAGGATGATGATGATGATTTTACATCACTCTCGACAATGGGGTTCATAACTGTTGCAATTTTTCCATTTCTTAACTTTGGCAGCCTCTTGATTTTTAACACCAGACACTGGAACACATAAAGACAGTTATTCATATTTAACTAAAGGACACCTCTGAAGAGGTTTGAGGAAGCCTAATGTAGATAGTGGAATGAGGAGAAAGAAACCCATAACGAGCAACAACTGTCTTTATTAAGATTCTTCCTATGAACCAGTTTTGATTTTTTTTTATTAATTTTATTTTGCTGTTACAGAGAGCTCCAAAGTCAGATTTAAGATTCATGTGCAACCAGCTGAACTTGAGGACCTGTGCTGATTCATCCAGAGCTTTGCTAGATCTGATTCAGTATCTAGTCATTGATGGAGATCTACAAAAAGATGGGAATGACTCATCTCTGACCTCCTCAGACGATGAAGGCATCAATGCTCAACCTATGGTGAGATGTTCCTGATATTTATGTAATCTCTTGGAAGGTTTTCTGTGTACTACTATGTGCCCTCCGCTAGCAGAGTCATCTGATCTCACAGCTTCGGCTGTTCTCCTTATCTTTGTGGTGAAATTTAATGTTACTGGAAGTGTTGTTGTCGGTTTTCCTTAGGCCTCAAGATGTGTCAGAAAAGGCTCCATCTAGCTTTCAAGATTTGAATGGAGATTGGGGTTTCTTTACACTTTTTGTGTAAGGAATGGTTTAAAACTCTTCTAACCGTTTCCTGTGGAAAGAATCTAATTAATCTTCTTCAGTTTTTGTCAGTGCCAATGTTCCAGAATTGTAAAGCAAAATCGGTTTGAATACAAAATTATTACATGCTTAAAAAAAAATGATGCATCTTCTAATGTACTTCTTCTCCTAATTTTTCTTTTTTGACCAGGATGATGAAGAAGATGCTGTTACAACAGCATCTACTTTGACCCCAGAACAAGAGGCAAATGTCATGTCTGCTTTGGAGGAAGCCATGATTGACTGTCCAAGTAGGCTGCATTTCATGTTTTGTTGCATGATAAAATCATAGTAATAATACTTCCTTTGACCCAAAAAGATTATATGTGAAGGAGACAGAAACTGTTCACCATTAGACTTTCACCAACAGTTTGAAAACACCTACATAGATACTCTCAGATAACACCTCAGTATTGAAAAAAAAACTCCATGGGGACTAGAAAACACTGATGAATACTGTAAAACAGCACAGTGCAGAAAAAGGGCCTATGCTGAATGTTAAGAAGACCAAAATCATGGACCTAGTAGACAAATATGAACAAGAGGCAATAATATCTTTGGAAGGAGGCGGAATTGAAAGAGTAAAGTAGTCCTTTTAAGCTTATCCCTGTTTCCTTAGCATGAAGCAGACAGTGACAGTTGCATTCTATCACTTTCTGAACAGGGTGCTAGTCTAATAGAGAATACTTTCCCAGCTGTACCAATTTCCACCTGGGTACAGTGAAGCAACAGGGGTAAATTTTGTTGTTTACAGAAAAAACAAAAACTTGTGTGCCACTCACAGCTTTCGAACCCATGACCTCTTGGTTTGTAGCCCAACACTCTACAGCAGGACAACAGAGCTCCCTTTGAAATGATGTGCTACAGAAAAAAATCCTCAGAATATCTTGGAAGGACAAAACAACATATGAGGAAGTTCTAAAACTAACAGACATACTCTGATGGTTCCTAAATGGCACCTAGACACCATAACTAAAATATTTTGGTAGCAAGACACATTCTAGAGGCAAAGGTCCACCTGCTTGAAGGTGGGAGCAGGATGTACAAAAAGGAGTCATGGAGACTGGCCACAAAGTGCTGTTCAAAGTGAGGGTTTGGGAGGCTGATATGGCAGGTCCACAACTTTATGAACCAAGAATGATGATGATCATATAAAAAGGCGACCCTTCAATCATCAAAGAAATTTTTCATTAATTTAATGTCATCGAAACCATTCGTTAGCAAAGGACATTGAAAAAAGTAGTGCAATTATGAAAACATTAAGTTTTTATTCTCAAAGTTTCTTAATATTTGTTAAATGTTTGCACATTGTTTCCCTGTCACCCCTTCTCATTTGTAAATCTTATTAGAAGTAGTAAGTCTTTACTAAAGTCAACTGTGTGATTATGATACATATGCAATTCTTTCCTTTATGTTTTTCTTTTTAAGCACCCCAAGTGGAGAAAGCAACCACAGTAAAGCAAGGTGGTGGGACGCGAGTATTTTTCCACTGTGATGGCCAAGATTCACAGCAGACTAGAGACCTGGGTGATGCCATGCATATCACAGTGGACAGCATGTCAGACAGTTCTGATTTCTCACCAGAGGATTGCAGAGGGGAGGTGCAAGACAATTTTGAACGTGGAAAACACAATGCCTCAGATGATTTTGAAATAATTGACTGCCATTTCAAAGATGTAAAAGTAAGTGTCCATAAATGAAGAAATAGAAAGAATGTTTTACATTAGCTTTTTATTATAAGACAAGCATGTCCTGTTTATGAATTCAAACATGCAGGGTCACAACATGGAGAAATCCCAGTCATATCGAGAATAATTTTCCAGTGAGTCCATCCAGATAATCTCAGAGGCGAAAATACTTGAATAAAGAAAGAGAACAAAAGAGAATAATATGTAACTGAATAGGATCTAATGTAATAAAAAGAAACGAGAAAGAAGGAAGAGAGGGACCTGTATTATATGATATTATAATGCATATCCTAGATTTTTAACAAATGTCAAAAGAGGAATGAAAATAAATTAACTACAAAAAAAAGAAAACAAACTCAAAAGCTGTCCATTGGAGAAGGGTTCAGGGTGTTTCAACAAAGTCAGATAAGGGATATCTTCATTAGATTTTGAAATTTCTGTCTTTGGAAAAAATAGAAATAGAAATTCAAGATGTGGCCTGTCATTATTGCAGCGATGAATTTACGTAAAATTGATTGAATTAAGGGCAATAAGTCAACTCAAGCACGAAGAAATTAATCTGACACGGTATAGGTTAATCATTCTCAATGGGGCCTATTGAAACTGTCCAGATCTCTTGCGGCTGATCTTTTCATTGTGTCATAATTAAGCCCCTTGCCTCAAACTTGCTTCTATAAGTCAATTTTAGTACATGTACTTTGATTTCAAACATGGATGATCATTTGCAGCCATAAACCGATATTTTTGCAATACAGGACATAAAAGCAAAATAGATCTGATTTTATTTGTAAAGAAATCCTAAATTATTTCCATAGATTATTCAAAATACAGTATTGTTTTTGTCTGTGTGCTTCAATTAAAGAAAAATGTTCCTTTACTTTGACAATTTTACAGAGCATTGAAGGAAGCCACGAAGTCTTCTTTCTGACCCAAAAGCCCATTGAACCAGTTGAGAATTTTATCCCAAAACCCACAACCACCTATGATCACCTGAAAGCCCCTAGTCAGTTTCCAGATCCAGAATACCAATATACACTGCGGGAAATTTCAGTGACTTGGCAAATTTTTGGTGGCAGTGATTTTGCTCATGAATCATCGGCAGGTCTGCTCATTTTTATTTTATTTTTTTTGGCATCTTAAAAATTACTGTAACCCTTTGGGATGTTAAAGACTTCCCTCTCACGTAGAGGATGGTTTTAAGTGAATAATATTATTCATGACAACATGACTTATGAGTACCGTATTAACCCTATTAAGCGCACCGTGCACTTAAAAAAAGTACCCGATGGGGTGCGCTTATAATTAAAAGTGGTTTGAAAAATGAATATCGAAATAAAATTTGGCACATGTTCTTACTGTTTTGTGTTATTGTGAAGTGACATGATAGATACGGTCACTATGACGATTTTATCTTCTAGGCTCAAAACCTTGTTGATTCTCATATTAGATCTAGGCCTAGTCTAGATCTACCTCTACATCTAAATCTAAATCTAAGGTTTAGATCTTAAACTTTCGGCACCGGTATAGACCGACAATTCAGCTAAGATCTTTGAAGAATGCAATACTATCAGGTACAAGAAACTATTTAATTCAAATTCTCTTGTAAAAATGGATTAAAAGATGGTAAGTTCTGGTTTTAACCGATCTTTTCCCACTTGAAATGTTGTATTACAGTAATCTTAAATCGTCTGCTCTCGTTAAAAAAAAATTTGGGTATCGAAGTGCGAATGCGTCATTATATGTTGGGTCTATCAACAATCACAGTCTAGCCATGAACTAGTCAGCACAGGAAATCTTTTAATATTTGGTCCCTTGATAGCATCGCACTTCAAATTCGATTTCGTCTTTATTCCTTTATGGGGTTTTTTCATATTTGTCACACTAACATGAAATTATTTTTTGTAGATCTATGCCAAATTTCAATTAACTCTGTAAACGGGATGGGGAGATATAGGGCATCAAAGTTCCTGCACCATTTTTTTTAGCCAACCCGATATTTATTATGTATTTGTATTGTTGTATGGCCTGTTTGTCAACTCTGCTTGTAAAAGCAAATTTCTCACTAGTATGAGACTATGTTATCTTGACTATTTTCTCTCATGTACGCATATATATACATCTACATGTTTTATTTAAGTGAAAATTTGTGAAACACTGTCTTTCACAGATCAAATCGGGCTGGTGAAGGGCAGAAGGTAAATCAATCTATCCTTTGAATTTTCTGTTTTTAAACTTTGTGAGAGTGATTTCATATGTAACATGTGCTATCAAGTCATCTTGAAAGAACTCACAATGACGTTTACTACTTTTTTTATATTTATGAAACCATACATGTTTCATATTGCCTTGTGATAATTACATGTTTTGACTGTGGTAAAGCAGGGCTGACTTTCAGCAGAATCAAGATAGACCATTACCTAAAAGGGTATATTATTAGAGATGTAAATGTAAAATATTATCACCAGTACAGTGCAAATGCTGAGTACAATCATAGCAAATAAGTTATCAGTTTGGTAAATGAATTAGTGTAAATAGTATGAAGTAGATTTGATTAGAAGTAGAATTTTAAGCAAGGATGCAATAATGCCATGATAACTGAATGATATTCTGAGTTGATTTGATCTTTAACCATGACTTATTATTGATCTTTCTTCATTCTATCTTTACTTGAAAGGGCAGGCTGTGTTGTAATGTCTTGACTATTTGCTTTTTGCTGAATTTTTAAAATTTTTCAAATAAGCACCTCCTAGATCAACAATATCATGAATTCTAGGTGCAAAAAAAATCTATCTTTTGTTGAAGATAATTTACCCCATTTTATTTCTTCTCTTTAATTTTTTATTGACATTGAAAAAGACTGCATTTCCTCATCCCAGCAAAATACTGGTGATTTTCAATACAAATATTAACCACCTCTTTTCCAAAGTAAGTTCAGACAATGATTATTATGCTTTAAATTTCATCTTTTGCAGTATCACATGTATTGGTTTTGAAAAAAAAAAAAAAAAAAGAGAAAACCTCCTAATAATGCAACCTGTTTCTTTTTAATGTCCCAAAAGTCCTAACAGTCCCAGAAGACAGTCATCTGATTCAATTCAAGGCAAAAAGATTGCCAGGAGGCGTGGTGGAGAGTTCCGAGATCATAATTCCTTAATGGAGGTGGAGCTTAATAAGGTGCGATTGTTTTCTTGAATTACTTCGCTGAGTAATGATGATCACATCCAAGTTATGACCCAAAGTGAAATGACTGTTACATATAGACATCAATTTCATGACTGTTACATCCATATAGCAGTTTTATGACTGTTACATCTAAACATCAATTTCATGACTGTTACATTTAGATAGCAGTTTCATGACTGTTACAGCTAGACATCAATTTCATGACTGTTACATCCAGATAACAGTTTCATGACTGTTACATCTAGACATCAATTTCATGACTGTTACATTTAGATAGCAGTTTCATGACTGTTACATCTAAATATCAATTTCATGACTGTTACATTTAGATAGCAGTTTCATGACTATTACAGCTAGACATCAATTTCATGACTGTTACATCCAGGTAACAGTTTCATGACTGTTACATCTAGACATCAATTTCATGACTGTTACATCTAGATAGCAGTTTCATAACTGTTACATCTAGACATCAATTTCATGTCTGTTACATCCAGATAGCACTTTCATGACTGTCACATCTAGATAACAGTTTTATGACTACTGTTGCTCATTGTTTAGAATGTGACCAATCTTAGGGTAAAGGCTTACTTGCATTATAAACTAAGGAGGAAAATTTATTTGTCACTGCCATTTTGCTCTAAAGAGACATGTGGCCAAATAGAAATGTGAAAACACATTTTACATTGTTAAGGATCCCAAATGTTCAACCATAGGAAACTTTTGGGTATATCACATAAAGAGAAAATGACCAATGAAAAAATGAAATAGTCTGGGAAAAGACAGGAATGGAATCTAGCTTTAGCAATTCCTTATTTAAAGTTTTTCAATCTCTGCTTAACATCATAGGGCCTTGGTGTGCTCAGAACAATAATAAAACTCACAAACTTTCCGGTCACAAATAAAGATAAGTGTAATCTTGGCTTTACATAATATTGTATTATGGATATTTCTTCAATCTTACAGCACATTGCCATAAGCATTGTATGATGGAAGGTCTGGTGAGCATGTGTTCATTGCAAATGGGCGTCTTTCATTTCACACTTTAGTTTAGGGAAGGCTAATTATGATTATGTCAATAATATTTCTTGAGAATTGTTTCTGTCTCATTCAAGTCCCTTCAAAGGGTTGTTGCTGGCCAAATGGGTAGAATTAAACCTGTCCGGTCAACCCTGTCTAGGCAAGGTACGACTATAAGATGTTGTACAGCATATAAGATTATGCGTGTTTGTGTACCATGCTTGAAGACCTGTCAATGGTCTTTTTATTGTTTTGTGTTGAGCTCACACATGCTTACTCCATTCATTAAAATAGTTACGAAAGATCCTAGAAGAATTCTAATTTATTTGTTTTGTGATTAACTGTTTGAAAGGGAATGGACTGCTTTAGAGTTAGAGGTAACTTATAATTACTATAAAGACACACTTTCTCTGTCCTTTTTCAAGGGGATATGCGAAACATTGATGTGCTTGGTGATTGACAGAATGAAAACAAAAACGTGACCATTTGATGTCACAGTGATAAATATTTAGCATTGTTTGGTTAACATTTTTTCACCATCCTCCTAGGATCCTAGTCAGCCTAACATCCCACGTTTCAATTTTCCTCAGGGGTGAGATGTTAGGCCGTTACTACTGTGTTATTGGTTTTCTTTTACTTTGTCATTTTTTTATCATCATTATTTTTGCTTGTATTATTATTATCATCGTTATCCTTATTATTATAATTAATATTACAATTGTTTTCATGATATTTTCTCTTCACAGTTGAGATTTCGCTATGAGGTTTATCCGGTTTCCAGGAAACAGTCTTCCAGATTCAAGCTTCTTGTTAACAATCTTGAAATTCGTGATAGGATGCAATCATCAGAAATCAACAAATTCCTTGTCAAACTCATAGACAAAGAGCACCCAGAGCAGCTATCCGTCTATATGGTGTGTTAAAATGAACCCAATAGGCCCGAGTCACTGGTTTACCAGTGCAGTTCTTCCATTACTATATAACATGCCATTGCTCAATCAGTTTTGGGAAAGCAACATCAGCGAAAAAGGGTTTTGTTTTAAATTTAGATAACCAATCAGGCATCTAGATTCATATAATGTGACTTGAATGTTTTTACAAAATTGTAGCACCCATAGGTCGGTACATTGACTTGTTTTGAATGGTTTTTACATCGTCCTTGTAAATATTTTCATGAACACTTTGACCTTCATCAACTAAGAGGTCACAGTCAACTCTATTTACTACAGCTGAATTACTCAGAGAACTTGATCTTTCTGATGAAGATGAGGTAGATTATTGCCATTGCTCTCCAGACAGTGACCCTGAAAGCATTGAGGATGAAGAAAGTGTAGATGTAGAGGTTTTGTGTGACATAAGTGTGAATGGAGGATACCTGCTCAGGAGGCTAGGGGATGGGGATTTTAAGGCTCAGGAGGTCTGGCTTCAAAGGGTTAAACCTGTTTTGATACTCTCACTTTATGTCCTTTTTTATTGCAATGCTTGAATTGATGAATTTTATGATAAACAAAAATATTTAATGACTGCTTTTCTGTTGATTATGGTGTTTGTTGCTGTTTCTTTGTTTTGTTTTGTTCACTGCTTATATTTTTTACCTAAAGGGCTAGTAGAGGAATTGATAATCAGAGATGAATCTATTCTATTTTCTCTGTCTTTGTGATTAAACATGTACTTGTAAGTGATTGAAAAGACTCTCCTTTTGAGGAATTCACTGTATTAATAATGATTATGAATCTTTCCCCTGAAGACAACATTCAGCTACATGAAATATTGATAATTTAGAAAAAAAAAAAACCAAACCAAACAAAACAAAACAATAACCCTCAAAATGAAACATAACAAAACCCCATAAATAATTCAAAAATCATGATGGTGAGTTCTTTATGATTGTCATTCACTAAATTCCATTTTGCAAGAGGGAAGAAATACTTATAGATGTTCTTATTCTATTGTGCTTTGCCTCCAGTTGATGTTCAGCGGCGTGTTCACACGGCCTCAGCATTTGCCCTTCAGGGAAGAGTGCCAGGTCAAGGCTTTCTGTCTGCCGATCAAGTTGAACGTCGATCAGGTCAGTTTGAGCACCAATGTCTTTTAGAAAAGGCTCACATTCTCCTTCTCTTTAGGTGATGATTTTAATGATGGATAATGAAGTCAGAAGTCTAGCATATGTGGGATGTGAATTGGAATTTAAATTTTTATGAGGGTTTTTTATGAGTGGTTGAATTTAAGTCATATTTGTGAAACAAATTTAATTTTTTAAAAACTGTATTTATCCCAAAAAGGCAATTCTTTTACTGGACAGGTGTGTAAAAAGAGGGAGTAAAATATATAAGGCTATAAGAATTATAAATATGTATATAAGTATTACAAGTAAAAATTCTAACGTGGTCCACAAATATGAATTTAATTTTTTTTAATTCAATTTTTAAAATAAATAGATTAAAGTAGCAACATGCTACATGCCATATCAACTATCTCCCATAACACACACTTATTCCTCCTTGATCGCACAATACATGTAATTACATGTTCACACAGGCATCACACAAGTACGTACAGACACATAAACACACATGCACACTCACATACACGCATTTGTGCGTATTCATCATGGTCACAATTAGATTGTCATTTCATGTGGTCCTTCTTTCTCCTCAAGCCTACTCCTAATGCAATATGACCCCTCTTCGGATTGTTGATCATGTTGCTGTATTTTGTAAGTGCAGTAGTTACCGCCTATTAGTCCACCGGCTAATAGTCCGTTCCGCCTAATAGTCCACTTTTTGGACAAAATGTTATTTTTGCTATATAAATAAGTTCTCAAATAGGCCGTTCGGAAATCCTGAGTGTCGACTAATAGTCAGCTTTTATCCAGACACACCAGACATTTTATGAGGCGGAATGGGTCCAAAGTCAAAGAGTAAATGGCATATTGCAAGGCCATCTTGGTACACTCTAAAGACAGCCTTGCCTTTTGTCCTCTTGCAATAAAACAACGCACACTGGCTGGCATGATGATGAGTATACATGCAATAATGTAATAAGACATCATCGCAAACACATTGTCCGTCACCTACGGTCCGTCTGCTGCAATCTTAGCCAATCATGTGTCACCTTCTCTTCCTTGTTAACAACACCTTTGAGCGCATGCAAAGCATCTTGTTGTCCAGACCAGGCCTTACGCAACGACGTGATAAGCATTCCATTGTAGAGGTTGTTCTTATCTCTTTTATATTGGCGCTGTTTAGACATCAAATCTACCCGTTTGACATCTATCCGTCGACATTGGACCCTACGCATTTCATATTGTCTCAAAAAAAAAAAAAAAAAAAAAAAAAATCACATGACAATCAACAGAGCGTGTCCTGGTGGACGCTTGTCCGATGAGAAGGGTAGATAGACAAATAAATTGAGCCGCGACATGTGTTGTGTGGTTAGCTGATCGACGACCAG
The DNA here is from genome assembly GCA_039654505.1 of Plocamopherus imperialis. Classification (NCBI taxonomy): domain Eukaryota; kingdom Metazoa; phylum Mollusca; class Gastropoda; order Nudibranchia; family Polyceridae; genus Plocamopherus; species Plocamopherus imperialis. The sequence continues at coordinate 15,081 of JBCHJU010437670.1, forward strand.
TGAATAGTCAATTACGGCTTATAGTCCGTTTGTAGTCTGTTTTTGCTGCTTCCCATGGACCGGACTAATAAGCAGTAACTACTGTGTTGAATCAAAACCTGCCATTGCACTCTTCTACAACTTCTTCACTGAATAAATTATTTGTCTGGATTTGCAGGGTTCTTTGAACTTTTTACGAAAATTCCTTTCCCACGTCACTGAGTCAGACAGAGATTCATCAGCAGTGCCCCCAGGTGGTCGTATCTCCCCAGGGGTGGCCCACTCAAGCCCGCGTTCCTCTGTGTCAGTTACAGAGCCAATAATGCGCATTGGGGAACCATCGTCTAAAGATCAGAGCATGGATGAGGCAGAACTACTGATGAAGTTCGAAGATATCAGCATGCAACAGAGTATCTATCTACAGGTTTGATATTCATATCTACATTATGAATATTCATTATGACACTTTTGTTTCTTCCCATTTGTTTTCAACATTCAGACCAATGATGACTTATAATAATGTATCTGTATTGTTAGGACAAAGAAAAAGAAGATATCAAAGCACTTTTTGTTTTCTGGGCTCTTTTTTTTATCAACTATGATAAGTGTGACATGATTTTCAGTTTGGATTTATGTTGCTTTTTGTATGCTTTTGTTTTGTATTTTGTTCTGTATTGTTGGTTTGGTTATTTTTTGGTCATTCACTTGGTTATGATAGTTTTCTTTTCAAGATATGTACTATTTCTCCTACTAGGAACGCTTGAATGAACAGGAAAACCTTGAGGGACCAGATGAAGAGCTACCTGTATTTATAAAGTATGTAGATTTTGTTTCTTTACATTTGTTTAAAGTTTATTTTGATGATGATGGGAGCACACTGAATGAGATTGGTATCAGTGCTGTCAGGATGTCTTAAGGGGGCTCCCTTCGCCTGAGACTATTGGCCAATGTGGCATAGAGGTCAGGTCGGCAGAGTGGCCAATCTGTAACAAATCATACAAAGTAAGGATTTTATTCCTCCCTAAGGGGGCAGCTCAGTAGCATAAAATTTCAACAGCAAGGACATCCCACCTGTCCAAGACATGTGAAGAGCATCCTTCTAATTATTTTATAAAACAGTTTGCAAACATACACAAACTTTGAACTTCACTATGCTTGAATTGACCAATGTTACAATGAATTTGTGTACATTCCATTCTCATGTATTACAGTGTATGAGCAACATATAAACCAATAAGAGCTTTAGATGGGCTCTTGTATAACCAAATCAGGCCCAACCTTGAGAATGGCAGTAAAATAGTTATATTTGCTATATCTACTTAGCTGTTTAATGATCGATTACAATTCTCTCAAAGACTAAAGGAGACATCTTTTATTTGATATTTGTTTGTTTTTTTATGTAAAAGCAAGAAATAATATGGTAACTTCAAATGAGTATGTGAAAAAGGATGTTATTGTCTGTCAAACATTTGTGTACAATTTTCTGTCCGTCTGTCTGACTGCTCTGATGATACACACACAGCATCACACATGCAACACATACAAATACATAATCCTGTTTTATGTAATTATGTGAAGAAAACATTTTTTTTTCTCTTTCTTTCAGCTCTTTTGTGTTACTGTGCGATGTAACTATAAAATTGGATTACAGGGGAAAGCGTTGTGACATGGACCAGGTAGAGACACATTAACATGTTGGGTTTTTTTCTTATGCTCTTGTTTTACTGTGTCTTTGTGTCCGTTTCACTAAAACAATATACATTGATCTATGAGAATTTGAAAATGATAAAAATCAGAATTTGTATTAGGATGAAGTAATAATAACCATGTCATTAATAGGAGAGTTGAACCTCCCATACACACTGACAAAAGGAAGCCCTGTTAAATCATCAATACCCAACAGCTGTAATTTCTAAGACTGAATTAGGATGTCCACAATATGTCAAGATGCTAAAGACATTTGTAAAATCAATCCTAGAATTTGGAGGGTATATATGGAATCCAAATGATAAAAACCAAATATATTATACAGAGAAAATAGAAAAAAATACAGACAGAATTGTAACCAACAATTGTAACCAACAACTATATTAATCATGTAACAAAATCAAACGTGAAAATTTGCAATAAACAATAAACTTTCAAAGATCAAAGAGCTAAAATAAGGTTACCACTCTGTCAAAGCAATCAATGACTAAGCAGAATCACCACTCAAAGAGTTTAATACGGAAAATAGTCACTCAAGATCTGGTGCTCAAACATTTACATACCATCCTTAAATGTAAATAGTCATTTATATTCATATTTCCTTGTACATCCAGATTAAGGAATGGATTTCCAATCAATGTAAAATATAGCAAAGATACAAAAGCATAAATACACAACACTTATATCAAAATACTAGATAGCTGTTTTGTCCCTTGACAAGAATATTCAGATAACTCAAGTTTGTCAGCTATTTCAAAGACATGTCTAGATCTAACCTTAAGAATTCAAACTGCTAGTTTTCTGGATACAAGTTGTACTTTGTAGAGACACAAATCTCACCTCAAAGCAATACACAGGGGACATATGAGAGAGTCAGTCAATCTGATACTCAGTGCGACTCTCTAAACCTATTCTAGAACAAGTAAAGCCAACTAAGCAACAGGCCCATGGGATGCCAAACATGCCTCAAGGACTTCAAGACTTGACTACAATGACAAGGCTTTGGTATCTCCAATGAGGGATGAGTTACCAACATTGATTGACACAGTCTAGTCTACGGTGGATGTTTTGAAGAGAACATGGGGTCATTATATTGTTTTGGGCTGCTGTTGTTTGAGGGAGATAGTTGTCATGCAGTTGTGCAGATTGCAAGGAGATGTGTAACCATACAATGTCTTTTGAGCCTATATTGATGCACATAGCCCTTGGCCATGTGTACATTTAAAATGGATCTATATAATACCATGTCATGTACAGACCTCTGAACTATACTTAGTGATTTTTGTTTGATTTTTCTCATGGGACTTTTTTTCCCCACAGGGGGTCATGGGTATGATGCTGGGTGTCGCATCTCTAACTGGATCTATGGTTACTTTAAAACGAATCAACTGTCAGAAAGGGTGAGATGCTTTTCTTTATCATTTTGTGCTGTCATTTGCATTTGCAACATATTTACTATATTTATTTTTTTGCCTCTCTACTAATACCATGTTGAAATTATTGCCATAATTTTAATAATTGATTTTGCTTCTTGACGTGAAAAACAAAAAAAGCAGCTTCCCAACCACCTGGCTCTCTAAAAAAAAACTACTGTATAATAACAAGGCAACATGGAAAATGCAACACATTTGAAAAGGCAATAACATAAATTACATCCAATTCAAGGGACATATGATATGCAACAATTTCATTAGTTTTTGTGATTTTTTTTTGATTTTGTGGGAATATGGTGAAAATTCAGAGTACAACAATTGTTCCTCCTTTATGAACTGTGAATTCTATTCCTTGAATGATATCAGTAGCGGATGTGTCCGCCATTTACCTGCAGAACTTGCTGCCATCTCCAATGGTACCAATAGCTTTCACCCTCTCAAGGTTTGTGCTATGATTGCATTCAAGGCGATTGTTGATTTGATGGAATGCTAGATCTTGATTCCTTTTGAGTCTCTGTTAGTTTTGGTATTGTGATCTTGCAAGGATTCAGCAGTATTAGTGACATCAATGTTATCACAACTCAAGTATTTATTCACAGAATGATGTTTTTCCCATGTCATGTCACCATTTGATGCACTTTGGTACACGGTGGAAATCATACCTCTCAGGATGATTCTGCTTCATATCATCCGTTGCCTTATGATTTTGTATCTCACATTCACATTTTGACTGACAATTTTATTCTTTCTGTAGGCCTATTTTGCAAAGTTTGAAGTATAAAGTGTTGCATATCATAATAAATGAATCCCATGAAGTTCCTTTAGGAATTGGAAAAGGAAGACTAATTTTTTTTATATTCATTCAATATTTTTGTTCTTGTGTCTGCTTTTCCAGCATTCTAGGATGGAGCAAACTTTTGATGTATGTAGCAAATGAGTGGCTGACAGATATCCGTACTCGGCAGATTCACTCCATTTTGAAGGGAGTTGGAAGTTTCTCCATTCTTCTTCAAATATGTAAGATTTAGGTAGTCGAATGGTGTTCATCAGAATATTCTTTATTTTTGTTTGTGTGTTTTTTATATGAATATAAGCTTGTAGCCTATATGAAATTTCTATATAAATTAAAACAAAAACTTTTGTTTGCTTATTTGTAAAACTAAAATAGATAAATGTGTAAATTACTGGATCTAGGATTTTTATTTTCTTTTTCATATTTTTCTAGATTTATTGTAGGTAGTCAGAACTGATCACATAATAATAATAATAATAATAATAATAATAATAATAATAATAATAATAATAATAATAATAATAATAATAATAA
>JBCHJU010437671.1:0-13479 GCA_039654505.1 Plocamopherus imperialis
ATATATATATGTAGATAGAGATATACATACACACACACACACACACACACACACACACACACACACACACATAGACACACACACACACTCTCTCTGTGTCTGTCTGTCTGTCTGTCTCTCTCTCTCTCTATCTCTCTATATTTCTCTATATCTCTCTCTATTTTCTATATATATATATCAACTCTATTTTTGTACTTTTCTTAATCTACGTGTATACAAAGCGTGCCAAGCGAAAGTATCTTGTCTGGAATATGTTTTGGGGTGTTATTGGTGGCTTGTCTTTAGCTGGACTGGATTGTGTATGAAAATGGATAGCTTTTGTTGTCATGTTGGTTTGTTTGATGTTGATTTTAGGGAGAAGGGGTGGTTTGGTGTCTTTATATTGTTATGTTTTTGTCTTGCATTTGAATTTGATATTCGTTGTACAAAGTATCTTTATAATGTAATAATTTCTTTTCGGTTTTTTTTAATGATGCTAGCTATTTATGGTGTCTTTGTCTTGTATTTGATATTCGTTGTGTCTTTGTCTATGGTATCATGATGCTGGCTGTTTATAATGTCTATTTACTGTACTGTCTTTGTCTTGTATTCGATATTCGTTGTATAAAAGATCTCTATATTATAATGCCTCTGCCTGGCGTATAATGGTGTTGGCTGTTTATATATAACGCTTTGTCTTATATTTTATATACAAATTTGTTGTTTAAAGTATCTGTATATCATTATTCTGTGTTTTTGTTTTGTTTTGTTTTTGTTTTGATGTTTTTTGTTTTTTTTTTAAGGCGGGAATGAAACGAATGGTGTCGGAGATACATGCAGGTGAAAAATAATGTCTTTTCTTTTTCTTTTCTTTCTTTCTTTCCTTTTTTAACATTCCTTGTGTAGGTTTTGGGACATTAAAATCCACTTATATGCCTCTTTAAAGCTATGAAAATAAATCATGACAATAAATGAAAACAATCAATAGCTGTTACATAGCTGTTACAATCAATAACATTTGCATCCTTCCAGCCGCCCCTCCAGGCAACAGTCTTTTGGATGGGTTCTTCAACTCGGCTCCAAGCAATAATCTGGTCAATGGCAACGCATGTGAGTAGTGCACTTTTATCATCTTATAAGGTGCAGATTAAAGTTGTTTTAATTAATTTTTTTTTTTTTTGTCACATCTTGTGGTGTTGTTTTTTTGTTTTTTTAAGGGGTTGTTTCTTTTTTCTTTTCTTTTCTTTTTCTTTTTTTTTCTTCTTCGTCTAAAATGAGACAAAATTACCATTGCATCCCCTGCATTGGGATGATTTATATCAAGTCAAATATGAATTAAAAGCTGATTTTCAGAAATAGTGAGGTAATGCTTTTCCTTTGTTTTCATAATCCCGACTTTAAGACCTTTAATGTGATATAAAATATAAGCTGTACTATGCATTTATGATATTTCCCCAGTCAAATAGAAGATGGAATGGAAATTATATCATTACAAGTTGTTCCTATTACTTTTTGTAATCTCTTTCTCTTGCAGCCCTGCCAGTTGTGACAGCATTCAACAAGAACAATTTATTGGTAGAGTTTAGCTGTCAGCGCAACAACAATGATGTGACAGATACTGTGATCACCATGAAGGCAACCAATAGCTCCCCATTACCTATGACAAATTTTGTCTTTCAGGCCGCTGTGCCAAAGGTTCGTCATCTAGTTCTGTTCTTGCATGTATGATTTTTTATACAATTGTTGCGGTGTGATTTGTTCCCATGTATCTCTCACAGATGTATGGCAGCCGTCATATGCTATAGCCCCTGTTAGCATTCATTTGCATCGGCAGATCTATAGATTCCACTCCCACTGTCTGGAACAATTCTAATCACAACTTTTACCAAGTGACATTGAATAGTATAATTCTGGGATCTTTTTAATGGCAACTGTTCATCAGTTGGTTGTTTTTTATTTTCTCTTCCAAGATATGTCAAGGCCATATATTCTTGGCTTCAAGACTTTGTTAAAGGGCCATACATCTTGACATGTGAGAAGTGTTTGTGTCAAACATTTGAACTGAAACCATGTTTATGTTGTATTAGGTGGAACATTTGTACTGATAATATTTTGACAAGCAAATGTTTTAATAAACTGAGATACAGTGCAGCATGTACATAGGTGCCTACCGTTCAGGAACTCCAGATTTGTCTTTTTATCTTTGTTGGGTTTGTGTGTGTGTGTGTGTGTGTGTGTATGTGTGTATTGCTGTTTTTTTTAAACAGTCGGATGAGACTGAGACATGCGAGTGTATCACAGGACAGAGCAATAGGTTTAATGATATAAGCCTAACAATCAGCTACTACTCGTGAAGGCCTACACGCACTAATTGTAATGTACAATTGCAGGCAGATTTCAGCATCGTGAGGACTATTTTTAGTCACTGGCAAGGGCTATCGTGGCTTTTTAGATTACTGGTGCAGTTTTATTTGTACATCAACACAGCGGAGGCTATTGAAAGTCACTGGCAAGGCTTGGTGGGCTTTTCAAACCAGTCAGAAAGACAGGGACAAATTCCTCACACAGCTTGAGCAGCAGGCAAATAGTTCGAGGAATCCATGAAAAGGTTCAACTATTCTGTGACAAAAAAATGTAAAGAAAACAGAGGAAACTATTACAAATATTACAGTTTGTTAGAAAAATCTGTGAAATTGATTGTTCGACGAACGCCTGCTACGCTACTAATAAACTTTGGGTAACATGTGTTTCTCTTTTTCTTTCTTATTTGTAGTCATTCCAGCTGACCTTAAAGTCCCCGTCAGGAAATGTGATCCCCCCTGTCAACTCAGGCAATGTTACTCAAGTCATTCAGCTCAGTAATCCACAAAAGGTACTACTCTGCTTTCATTTGTAATACTGTTGGGGGTTGATTTGCCATCAAGATCCATCTATTGATTTCATCATTAACTCTTTCACTTCTTGAAACTGATATATATGATTTGACTTTGACTACAATTTGCCCATGAACGTTTATTTATATTACACATTGTGTTGCACGCAAACTTTTAAATCCTTTAATAGAAAACAATCATGTTCTGAAGTATTGTATATTTGTTTAATTTTATAGTTTGGGTTTTTTCTTTTTTTTGTAGTTTTTGTTCTGAAGTATTATATATTTGTTTTATTTTATAGTTTTGGGTTTTTTCTTTTTTGTAGTTTTTTTGTTTGTTTTTTTTTTTTTTTTTTTGAGAGGGTGGAGCGGGTTACTTTGTTTGCTTGGGGTCTTTTTTTTTGTGTGTGTGTTTGTTTTTCATTTAATCTTTGTGCTGTCATGAGATTGTCACTGTGGAAGTTGGAAAATGTTTACAAACCTTTGGATGTACATTGCTTGACATTTTCTATTAATAATCGAAATTATTAATCATACATCTAATATTATCATATTCCATTTTTACTCTAAATCATGTTATTTTTGTACTTGTTTACTCTAGTTAGAACATTCTATATATTTTTTCCCGTTAATGTGATTTGTTATTGACCTATATATTTTTTGGTAAAATTGCTTGGATCTATGGGCTGATTTGGCTGCGCAAAATTCCCATGGGTAATAAAGATTATTTGAATTTGAAAAGGGAGTGTGCAAAACTTGTCGATTTCATGTCTTTGGCTATCCCCTACACTTGAATTTTTTTTTTTTTTTTTTTTTTTTTTTTTTTTTTTTTTTAAATTGTTGGGGTTGTTTTTTAGTTTTTGAAATAGGCCTAGATAGATATCAGTCTAAAGCAATATCTCAGTGTGACTAATTCTTGTCAATTTCTTCATTATGGTTGAAATGGGATGATAAATTATGTTTGTATACTATAGAATTTGTTTTCAGTACTTGTGTTTGAACTAAAGTTTTTATATTCTTTTTTTTCCCTCCTAATGCAGCATGCCATCAGGATGCGTTTGAAGATCAGTTATTCACAAAACGGTGACACATACAATGAGATGGGCGAAGTCAACAACTTTCCAGCAGAACTATGGCAATAACCTCTTGTAACCTTTAAGCTTTGTTTGGCATGGTGGTTTTTGATGATTGAAAGTGCAGATGTGACGAGAGAGTACATGTGCGCACCTGTGTGTGTGTGTGTTTTTTGAATGATAAGATGGGAGATAAAGTGGATGCCAGGGGTCTTCTTCATAAATTTATTTGGGCTAGAATAATATCGAAATATGTACAAATATATATTATCATGAAAGTACATCATTTAATTTTTGGTTTAATGATGTGTAATTTAATCTTTGCTTTACCATACCTGTTGAATATATGAATGGACTCTTTATTGTGATTGTGGTACATGTACTTTGTATGTTTAAATAAGTGTGTTCACATGTGCTCAAGTATGTATGTGTGTTTAAGAATTTTTTTTGTCTTCTGCAAGTTAAAGTCACCTATCTTTATATTTATTTTCTTTGCTTAATTTTATTTTAAGTAAATTGTACTTCACCAGCCTCATTTCTCTACTCAAGAAGGAAGAAGAGAAAATTTCAGATTTGAAAAAAAAAATGCTTGAAATTCTACCTTTCCTTTAAATCTGTGTTGGATGCCCAAGAGATTAAATATTTCAGAGGATAGATTCTGATATTGTTCAATATAATAAAATCAGCGCTGTGATAAGGATGTTTTGACCCCATTTTTAGTTTGGTCTCCATATATTTAGCAAATCTTCCCAACTCCTATGAGGGTTTAGTACTTAGGGCTTAGAAGATATTAATTGTAATCTGTTTTTTAGTCGTTGCTTTTTTTTTTTTTCTTTTCTTTTCTTTGGATTGAGGGGGAGGGGTATTTGTTGGTTTGTTTCAGGTGGGGTTTATTCTTAGATTCTTTAAGTGAAAAAGATTCAAGAGAGTGGATGTTGCTTTTTCGGTAGACCTGCCATTTGTCTAGCTTTGGCTGGAATATCAAAGGATGTGAACCTAATGGACTGCGTTCAGTTCCTTCTTTTCAAAGGCACCTTTATGCAATATGTATATTGTTGATATACTGTGTAATGACAATAGGATTGTGTATGTGTATGTGTTGTCGAGATAACCCTTTAGTCATAGCCAACCTTCTCTTTTTATTTAATTTCGTTCCTGTGAGTCAAAAATCAAACCAGGAAGTAGACAGTAGATGAGGGAGGACCACTTAGCATGAACCGTGAAATAGATTTATTGGCACTCATGGTAAATACACAGACTCTGCCAATTGACTTTATTTATAGTGTTTAAAGGCAGAAAAAGAAAGGTGGGTTGTTTTTTTTTATCCTCCTAGAGCCCTGTACCATGGCAGAACAGCTTGGGGGGTCTTTCAGACCTTTTTTCATTTTCCTGGTCTCTATTGATATTTCATAACTTTGTTTCTAATGTTGCTCAGAATTTTCTTCCTCATTTTTGTGTACGATATGATCTTTCTCTTACTTTCATATGTAAGTTTGTTACACCAGCACATCATTTTGGCACAATGAATTATGAATCGTGCTATAATCAAGCCACTTGCCTCAAGCTTGTTTCAGCACATTTGTATTAGATTTGATTTTTTTTTTCTCTCTTAAATTTTCATGTTCATCTTACTGTTTTATTAATCTTTTAAGTTATTTTTTATAATCTGTCAAAAGTTTCTTTAAAAGAGGAAAGAGCAATCAGGTGTTCATCCAGCATCATCAACCATGGCTATTCCACTATGCTTTTTTTTTTTTTCAACGTATGGGCTGAATTGAATTGTTTCCAAAAAGCTGTTTGTTGTTGTGTTTTTCTTAAGTTTCACATGGAATTGACAAAGATTCTCTGGCTGAGTCATAATTTACAATGTCCCCAATCCACCATTCCACACAAACGAATAATGACAAAAGGAAGTATCTCTCATTGTACCAATGAGCACACATATTTTATAAGAAACAGTCATCTTTGCAAATATGAAGTCAGTCCACAAAGTTTTTAAAAATTCTTCCCCTTTCCCAACCTTTCTCAGTGGTGTGGAGGACCATATGGCATAGAATGCCTATGGTTATAGATGTTTAGAGCCTACATCACATGAAGCAAAAGAGCAAACTAAAAGGCAAATTAGAATAATTAAAAAATGAGATAGTTTTGGAAGAAGTTATTTAGTTTCAGAGACAATTACGTGTTGACAGAGTAATGCTTCATCAAAGTATTACCATTCTATGATACTAAAGCATTGTATATCCTCATGTACAATGTGCCCTCAAAGATAATGTGCACCCCTAGAGAACCTCAGGCTGGTCTCAAGCCTTTATCTATTGGATAATGTGTATCTACATTTTCATAAAATGTACTTGCCTGCTATGAGATTCTCTCCAAAAGATTGATTTGTGTCATGGCTGCTTTGAGGGGGGTCGCCATTTTGATTGTATATTATAGTTTATAAGAGATCATTCGGCATCGATAACAGGCCATGCTATCTTTATAACAACCAGCTAGGCCTACTTCTAAAAATAAGAACTGATCATCATGCTATTGTTGCCTTTCAATAAAGGGAATTAACTTCTTTATAATGCACTTACATAGATATGGAGTTACATTCCTGAGTGGATAACAATTGATCTTGCAGGGACAGGATTTTTTTTACCGCAATTGGGACTGCAAAAATATTGTGCACACCCCACTTTGAGGCTTCAATTTTTGGCAAATAGTTGTGCATTATACATGGTTACATATGTTTTATCCCTTTTGTAGGGTGCACTGAATTATTACCATGAAGTAATGTTGGCTGCTTTCTCGAGTATGACTTTCCTGCTTTAGCTAGCCCATGTTCAAAGGGTGCCTTTGTTGATATTATATGTGATATCCTAGTTTGTCATTTTTTGTCACCATTTTTTGTTTGAATGGCAAGCTGAGAGCAGCTGAGTGTTCTGCATTACCTTTTTTTTTTTTTTAATATCCTTGTCTTTCTATGTTTGAGGTGGGTTAAGCTTTTTTCCTCTGAAATTTAGTTTTTTTTCTTCCATTCCTTATTTTCAATTTCCAAATATTTTATACCTGTTTTGCTCCACTTTCTCTTGTCACACTATTAAGGAGATAACTAATTATTGTAAGCCATTTATTCACACTATTGTATATTACATTTTTGTACTCTCTTTTCCCATAATTTATTGAAGCACCTGCCATTGTCTTCATTGTACAGTTTTGTTTAAGTAGTTTTTTTCTTATTTTTATTTTTCTTTTTTTTAATTTATTATTATTATACAATAAAATGAATAAATGTTATATCCCTAGCATTCCATGCCGTTGATTTAAAAGTTATAACTACTAAATGAGCCAGGGAGGAAAGATCTTAATGAGGGGATGAAGGTTGCACACAGTGATTTTGTAACTATGAATTTTTATTTTTTTTCTTCTTTTTAAAGCCATCATTTGCACTCTCCCAAAGCCCACCTAAATTCATGATTACTATTTTTTTTTTTTTTTTTTAATTTTATTGAGTGTGCATTAAAGCAAGCTTAAAATCCATTTGCCCTCCTCACTGCAAGTCAATCCTTTCATGTAAATGTTTTGCAAAGCCACAGAAAGTCTTTTTCTCCCAAAGCTTACCTCATGAATGAGAATTTTCTCCTTTAAAGGTCCAGTTTCCACCAGACTGGGTTTTTTTTAATTCATGAACATAATATATGTAGTCGTAGATCTGTTCACCATTGCTTATTTTTGTATTTCTGTTTTAGAAGTTAATTGAAAATAAATGAATTAATGGAGGTGTATTTAACATCAAACATACTTTTAATATTTGTTAATTTACAAGCACATCATACAGATTTTTACTCAATTTCCTTCTTATCTTCCTTCCTCTCTTCCCCCCCCCCACCCCCCCTTCTTTTTTTTTAAACCAAATGTAGAAGTTAAAACGTTTTTCTTTACTTTGTTCAATTCAGTAGTCTGTAACTTATTATGTGCAATTTCTATTTTTCTTGTATGATACTAATAATGTGATTCTGCAAAATTTATTTTTAGTGGTTGTGATATAATCAAGCTTTTGAAGACTTCAGTTATCTTTTATAAGTTGTTTAAATTAGTCCCCTGTGTGTGTGTACCATTGCTCTGTACTTCAGCTTTCCTTCAGGTTAAGCAAATTTTTTATGAGTATTTTGAATATTTATCAATGTTATTGGAAGTAGAGAAAATTAAATTTCTCATGTTAATTTAAAATAATTTAGGCTGGCTATTTCACTCATAAAATGCCCATGTACAATTTTGATATCTAAATAGTCTCAATAGAGGGCAAAATTAGTTTTTGGAGGAACAAAGACCGGCTTGAAAGCATGAAGTTTTAGATTCATAAGTGTATGAATAGTTTCAAGCATGCTTGAAATCCAGCTTCTCCTTCCTATAGTCTTAAAAAGCATTCTGTATTGGTGTTAGTCAATTAATCCTTGATATAAAATATGTTAATATGTGCTTAGCAAAGAACCATGTCAGCGAAAGAAGAAAGCCAGAGACGGGATGAGTCAGACCTGAGAGAAAAGGGATAGAGAGTGAATGTTGGGGTGGTATTGGTATACCCCTGCCAGTAATCTTGGAATGAGAGGTGAGGTTTGATTAAAGAACACTACTGATAATGAAAGTGTTGACGATCAAGGAATTGAGTGATGCTGTGAGTGTATATGATATGTATTGGAGTATTGTCATAATTGTTGTGATATTTGATTGAAAGAATTTTTTTTTAGTGGAGCTTTAGCCTTTCCCACAAAGAGTTATTCTTTATGTTACTCAATTGGACAAATGAAATAGAAATTTATTCTTCCTTCCCTTGTACAGTAATCACTCTATTCATTAACTTTGCTTTACTATTTTATAAAATATAAATAAATATATATATATATTGTATTTTATTTTCCATCAGTGCGCTGCAACTGCAAATATTAATAAATGATTCACACATAGCTCATTTTATATAATACAATGCATATATTATATGAAACATGAATAATTATTCCACAATATAATACCATAATATATTATATGATTGCATCCTTAAGTTATAACAAGGAAGGATGTGTATGGGGACATTATCAGTAATATTTGTTTTGTCATCATTGGGGTTTATATTTGGTTTTGGTTTTCATTATCCAGAAGAATGAGTTGGCATTGTTTTATGCAGTTGTTGGGTTTTTTGGGGGGTTGCTATATCAGCTTACAAGTGAGTTTAGATATATCTGCATTTTCTTTTTATTTACTTCGAAAGTTTACTTTTTAAAATGTTTTTTTCTTATTGTATGTGTCATATGTATTGTTATGTTTTTGTTTTTCAAATCTTATGTTATAATGCATTTGCTACCATTCTTGAATGAACCAAAACAAGAATAAAAAAAAATGAAACAGATGTATGCTCATTTCCATTCTTATTTATGATCCTCATTTGCATTTTTAAGCATGAATTTATATTTCTTCCTATGACACTGATGCCTTGAGTAATGACGTGTTGGTTGTACATGTAACGAGAAATTGCCAGTAGTTAGTGGTATGGTTGGCTGGGATTTGATATGCAGTTGCTTAGAACTGATTTCAGTGTTTTAGAAATAGTTAAGGAATAGCTTTAAGAGAAAAACAGATAAGATAGAGGGTAAAGATAACCTTCTTGCCTGTGCCTGTTTATGTGTAGGAATTATTTGTGTAGTGGGTGAGGGGGAGCATCGTTATTCTGCATAGCTTTTGTTGAACAAAGCATTTAATACTATGCCTTTAAACGGACGTATTACAATGTACCATAGCCTGAAAATGCTTTCCACAGCATTTCATCCATCTAAAGCAAGCATACCTTAAATATATATCCATGGCTTTATTCGCTAGTGTATCATTGTCTTGCCTGAGTATGTGGCCAAAGTGGTACAGTCTCTCAGTAAAGGAAGTGGATAGAGATAATATCAGCTTCAGTGTAATTGTGTGGCATAGGAACAGAGAAATGGAATATGGTCCAATTAATTCAGTGTGAGCCATCAGTAAAAATAAAATTCGTTTATTTGAAATTAAGCATTTTGAGATCCATTGTCAGTCTTCTAAAGCTTTTATATAAATGAAGGGCAATAGAAGTAGTCAGAATTCTAGTAACACTGTGTTTCCTAATATTTTATGATTCCATTGCAGCACCATTCATGTAACCGTGGAAGATCAAATAAAAAAAATAAAAAAAGAAAAGAAAATGTAAAGCAGGTAAAATTAAAATGAGGAAAAATGGGTTTGTTAGGGTTAATTTCATAAGCCCTGAACTCCTTGAAGTTCTCAATGGCTGTCAATACATGAAGGTCTGATTTTTGCTTATTTGACTTTTGCCTCATTTGTGTGCGCCTAGTTCACATAGACACACACACACACACTTTATAATTTTATATATATGGTGCCCGATTATAGACTTATTCCACAAATGTATTTTAGATCTTCCCACAAATTGCTGATTTATCAGTTACCAATTAACTGCATTGTAAACTGTGGTTAGGCGTACATGTCACAGGCCTTACAAATGACTCCATACCTCATACAATAGCTCCCTGTAGTGCCGGAACTGTCTCTTTTGTCTTCCTTTTCTCGAATTTCAGTTTCCTCCTCGCAAGTTAAATCCCGCAGATGCTGCCTATGATGTTTGTGTAAGGTTTAGAATGGCATACTCTCACTGTTACTATTATATATTTAAAAAAAAAACAAACATGTCTTTTAACATGCCATGCTTCGATCTCGTCAGTTTGTGAACTATCATACTCTGTAATAGCCACATGTCTATCATGCTCTGTAATTGCCCTCTATAAAGCGGAATAGATTCATTTCACTATGCTACTCTCATTTTCTGTCAATGCCAACTACTCCGCAAATGGATGGTAGCTCTGCAGTGCTTTGCTTTATCTTTTTATTTGTCTCATCTCCAAATTGACAGTTCAAATTTACAATGGTCGTGGGTCATCTTGAAATTTACTACATTTGGAGGTCATCTTGAAATTTACAATATTTGGAGTGGAGGTCATTTTTAAATTTACAACAGTTGTAGGTTGGCGATCATCTTCAAATTTACACTGGTTGGAGAGGTCATGATCAAATTTGGAATAGTTTGATTTCTGGTCACAAATTGCATGAAGACAAAATGGTAGGAAAGTTGATTGTTACTTGCACGAGGTAGACACAAAACTGACTTAAATTAACATAAAAGTTTTTTTGCCAAACAATTATACATTTGTAAAAATGTAATTGTGCAGTTGTATTACAAGAATGTTGTTTGCTATCGTGCAGTGCCTCTGCTTCCCTCCAAGTACAAAATGGTCGCCTTGGTCAAGCCGCAAAAGAAGGTAAAATAATCTTTCATAACTAAAAACTTCTGGTAAAAACTACTGTAGACAGGATTTGGGTACTCAAAAGAGAGACCATTAAGATCAAGATTTGTGGGCATAAAAAGTAAAAAAACAATATCTGCTTGTCACTGAAAATTGTTCACCCTTCCTTGTGTTATTCTATAATGTGAGGTGAGTGCCGTTTTCAATGTCTTGATGTGATCGATATCCTGTCTGTTTGGTGTTTGACCCAATGCGGTAACCATCCAGTCAGTCACGGCACATAAATGGCAGATTCTAAGCACATAATGGAAGTTTCCAAGCACGTAATGGCAGACTTCAGAGACAGCGGGTCGGAGGACAAACAAGGATAAATTCATTCTCAAAGCTAAAGTTGCTTCATCATCATCATCTCCAGATGCCTTACATATTTCTCCATACAGAGTAATTCATCAAAAATAAAGCACAAGTAAACACATTCACCTTGTCCTTTTGCCCAATTTAAGTTGCCAGAATAGCCAGGTGTTGTTTAGCACAAAGTCATTCATGGGACACTACTACATGGTAAATCTTTTTTTTTTTTTTCCAGACACTTCATGCTCATACAGAATATGTTAGAACAAAATATGTTGACAATCATACCACATTAAAGTCTTGGTCTATGAAAGGAGAGAAATTTAGAACCATTTATCATTCAGCTTTGTCGGAAAAGACTTGTATTTTTTGGAAAAGACAAGACACACACCTGTACTTTTACTAACAAAATGTATCAACTAGTTTGTATCATTTTCATCAACGCACTGATGAATAATGATAAACTATGGGAACATACAAATGTCAATGAACCCTTCCCTCTGCCAATGTTTTATGTTTGCAGTTGCATTTTGTATTCCTTAGCTTTCAAAACATTATAAGCTGCTTAAGTTTAATGGTGATGGTGAAGTGGGAAAATATTAAATATAAGAGCAATGTTTTTGTAAATGCTTGAGTGGCTTTGGTTTGTCAGTTTTGTGGGAGGTAGGGCAGGGAATAATATACTTTTTTGTGTTTTTTATTGTTATGTTTTAGAGGCGAGGTTTAGTCTTGAGTGCTTTTGGCTTTTGGTGGGTTCCTTTCTTTTTCTTTTTGTTTTTTTGTGGGGGAGGGGGGGGGGGGTCTGGAATGGTTTTTCGTGTCTTAATTTTAGGGGGTGGTTGTTTTGTTTTCCTTTGTTTGTATCGATGAATTCTTTTGCTATTTAGGGAGCATTCAAATCAAATTGTTCTTTCATCATGCATGATATGCTGGAAATACAAAACCATGTCAAAAGATGAAAGAATAATAAAAAAATAAATCAGTGTGTTTTTTTATTATGTCAATTGATGTAGCCAGAGAACATGTCCAAAAGAATTATCTGGTTTTTGGCACTTTTAAAACTTTTTTTGTTTTCTTTGCTTCGTGTGTTTTACTCATCTTGGCGAAAGCAGGATTGTTGGCTGTAGATAGATAGATGAGTAGATAGATCTAGACCAATCTCTGCTTGCCCTCTGTGAATTGAATTTGGTCACATGATCTCATGAATGGATTGATGGTGCCAGCAAAATGCTTTGTATTGTCTATTTTTAACAGATTCTAAAGATAAATTCAGATTATACAATTAATTATTATCTCACGAACATTCCTTCAAATGAACCTCATTGAAAAATCTTATGAATTTGAACTGATTACCATAAAGATTCCTCTTGATTCATGTAATTATCTTTCAATTTTACTTTGTGCTGTAACTGTAACCATCATGTTTTCTCTTTCCTAGTAATTCCTGGACCATGCTCCATTGATGATGATGATTCTAATGATAACTATGATGACGAAACTAGTGTTTAATCAGTGACCATAATTATAATATTGTCGTCCTCCTCTCAGCCTTTGCACTTTGACACCCTTCAACAATCTTGGTCGCCTGTTGCTTATCTCTACATCTACACTGAGTATTGTGGGGTTTTTGGTTTTTGTTTTTTTGGGGTTTTTTTAAGAGGAGGAGCAAGGAGGGATGGTTTAGTATGTTTTATTGAAGGAGTAATATCTTTTTCAGTCACTGTTGTTCGTTTATGGGGTTTTGCTTTGTTTTGTTTTTTATTTGTTTGTTGTTGTTCTGTTTTATCTTTTGTGTGTGTTTGTGTGTGTGGGGGGGGGGGTTGGGTTTTTTTTTTTTTTTACTTTTTTTTTTTTTTGAGGAGTCATGTGGGGGGGGGGG
>JBCHJU010437782.1:0-13475 GCA_039654505.1 Plocamopherus imperialis
GTGTGTGTGTGTGTGTGTGGGTGTGTGTTTGTGTTTGTGTGCACGTGTATATGTGTTTTGTTGGGGGTTTTTTGGGGAGAGGGATTGGGAGTGGAGGTTAGTGTCAGAATATTGTTTCCTTGTTTTTTTCTACATGTATTTTGTTTACTTTATTGTTTTGTTATTATTTTTGTGTGTGTGTGTGTGGTTGGTTTTGTGGGGTTTTTTTGTGTTGTTTTGTTGTTGTTTTTTTTTGGAGGGGGGGGAGGGGGGCAGATGTTTTTTTCTTTTAAATGGGTCAAAATCTAGTCATTCTTTATACAAACTTGAGATCCTGCTGTAAAAATCCTTTAACTCTTTGTGCACTACAAGCTATATATATTTGGTATGAGCTCAATTTAACTCTTTGACAACAATTTGCCCACATACATGTATCCGTTCATACATCACTCAACTGGTTCAAGCCCAAGACTTCTCAATCTATAATGACAATATGATACTCTACCACTGTAGCACAATGCCGCTGAGGAGGAAACACTTTATCCAATGTTTGTGTTGTATGTAATTCAAAAATGCTGTCACTGTTATCCATGCACACAAATTGCTGGAACTTACTTGGAAATTAAGAAACATACATAGGTATGTATAGATGTATTCTTTCCATTTTATATGTTGAAAATTTTAGTATCATTTTTCTCTATTTTCATAGCATGAATATTCTACTTAATCTCAACATGAGAAATCAAATAAAAGTATTCTAAATAAAAAAAAGAAAAAAAAAAGAAAAGAAAACACAGATGACCACTTATTAAGTCAAATAAACAAGAACTTTAGATAAACTGTTAAGAATCTAGATAATATTCACTTTTATTTGTTTTGGTTGAAACTAAAATACATGTATCATGGCAAAGTCAATATATACATGTGCATAAGCACATAAAAGGGCAATGGATTTTTTTTATTATTATCGAAAAAGAGTTTCAAGATATTTTGACATTTTGTCATTCTGAAACTTTTTTGGCAGTGACTGGAACATGATCCTACAACATGTATTATTAATTTGATACTTTCAGGGAATTCATTAGGATGCAAATTCAATTTTTGTATTAGTATTAGCATGGATATAGAACAATAGTTACACAATTTCGGGCACTTTATCTCTACATAAAAACTTAATGAAAAACCACAAACAAATACAACATGTAAGACAAAACAAAAACAAAAAAGCAGGCAACCACTTAATGGAAATGGAATAGAGCATTGAAATCTAAAGCATATGTATATGAAAAGTTACAGGCTAAAGGAAAAAAGTCAATCTGAAAAAAAAAAAAAAAAAGTGAGTTTTATTATCATTACTTCTATTAATAATGTATCATTATCATACAATCAAGACTGTTGTAGCTATTATTATTTCACCATGTTTCATGCATTACGATTACAATTATTTTCATTGCACTTTGGTTTTAATAATGTTTGGTCCTTTTTCCTATACAACTCAAGATATGTAGGCCTGTATATAAATATTAAGAGAATTGAGAAGCATTCAAAATTGTTTATTTTTGCCTGCTCCTGTAAAATGTAAATAACAGTTTTCATTATGGGCCTACTGGTATTATATTATTATATTTGTACATGCCAAATATGATAAACATGCCCATTACTTGTTAGATTTTTTCTCTTTTTTTTTCATTATAACAAACAAAGCCATCCTGGGTGTCTAAAGGATACCGGTGTATTTGTTACATGCTTTAATGTTGGTTGTTGTTATAATTAATCTGGATGCATATATAAATTAAATTATACACATGCATAAATACTATGTCTGATAGAAACAAAGCGAAAACAGTTTTCTTTTAACATATTATCGTCCCCTAGTACTAGTACACATGTACCATGAACAGCAGGATCTAAATTCTTTAGTTTTGAACCTCAACTATGACTTCTTCCTCATTCATCTTAGATCACAACGTAATTTAAAACATCAAAAGAACACCGGGAACACAACATGAAAAAGAATTGAAAAGCAGGCCTCCGTGAATGCATTATACAGTCCAACACATATTCTTCATTCTTGTTGGGACAGAAAAATTAGGACCAGGAATCTGTGAAATAAGGAATACTTGAAATTAAGAAAAAACATTGGATCTTGGATGGGGGATCCACGAGGACAAAGAATGCGTGTTAGACTGTATTATTTTCAGTTGCAAAAGCATTGTTTATTCACTCCATTAACATTAATGACTTTAATTAATAGCCATCAATGGGAAGAAAAGAACAGCCAAACATCCAATGTTGTTTGCTTTACCTCCAATTTTATATGTAAATATTGTTGTTTGATTTACAATTTTATATGTAAATATCTACAAATTTGCTGATGATATTAGTGTCCCTTTCAAAATTGTTTCCTTCAGTGACATGATCATATTGTAGAAAATCCATTTATTGTTTTTATTTTTCTTCTATAATTCGTCCCTGCATTTTCAAATTTAAAAAAAATATATTTTTGCAACACTGTTCTGCTTTGGGTTTTTTGTTTTCTATTCTATATTTCATTTGGCTTCTTATAACTAATACTAGTATTACTTCAATCATTGCCAATTATCCGAATTTCATTCTGCTGTAATTTTTGTTGCCTTATCATTTTGCTCTTTTCATGACCAGAAAATGTCCACACTATATCTTCATCAAATCAAACTTTGGCTTAAGACATTATGAACATTTCAAAAATATGGGAAAAGAAGAAATGGGGGGGGGGGGGGAGGTTTCTTTTTTGAAAAGGGGAAATAGTTCTGTCGAGATGCTTAAGTGCATGGCATATTATATACTGTTATAGCTAAACAATACAACTTTCTTGGACTTGATGGACGGTGGTGATGTACCGCATTCCAAATTAAATAATTCATGAGTCTGCAAATACTGAATAGCCAATGCTAAATGAAATTATATACAAAATACAATGGTAAAAATGTTACATTTGGGTTAAAAGCTGTGATTTGTTTATAAATGATGTATATAAATTATAATTAAATCTAAAACTTTGAACTAGTCTAGATATATGTCATTTTTGTTTACAACTATGGTTACCTATAAATCGAAAACAGAGATTTCATTGTTCCCCAATAAAGCTGAATTTACTTTTCTGATATTTTAGTGTATCTTTTTTTCTTCCTTTTTTTTTTCTTCGTTTATTTGTATTTCTTTTAGCTCTGTCTCTTAACACAAGATGTATGTATGTGTGTATGTATACATGTCTGTGTGGGAGGGGGAGGGGGAGGGAAAATGACTAATAATCATTTACATACACTCAATAACAATTAATATGAATGTCGAAGCTGAGTTGACATTCAAATATATATTTCAGTCAAATATACCAAAAAAATCAACAACTATTATCAGCTTTCATTATGCTATTTAAAGAACACATTCTGACAAACATTTTAATTTCTGGATTCAATTTAAAAAATTTTTAACAAAATTGTAATACTTATGAGTAATTGTTAAAAAGTCAAATCACTATTATCAATATTTCTCTTTAATAATTGGTCATTTCAATCAGTCGAAATAATTTTTAAAAAGAAATGAGAACATGCAGATGAAAATACTTTACAAATCAACATGATAATGGAGAAAATGTTCAAAACAAAGTTGAATTTGATCTCAAGGGTGAAAATGCATTTTCTGCCATAAAACATTTTCCTTGAATGGTAAACTGAAATCCATGGCACATTGAATCTCACAAAAATGATAAATGTTCACACCCCCTTCAAAAAAAAAAAAAAAAAAAAAAAAAAAAAAGGTTACGTTCCTTTCATTACATCCATATCGTTCAATTTTATAGAAATAATATCAGAAGTGCGTAATGTGGCATGTGGAACTACACCCATGGGAGTACTGAGGTTGAAGACGTGAAGATGGAGGAAATCAATGTCAGCAACACCCAACTGACATGAGACTTGCGTTTTTTCTTGCATTGTTACATCTGCTGCGGTTCCACTTAGTGATCCCAGCATTCTTAAGAACCTCTCTCGGAGAAAAGTACGATCTGTTTGAGCCTTCTCCATATTATTCATGACTGAAATGACAAAAGAATGAAATTCTCTTACTGATTATTGAAATTGAAGTACAGTATATGTATAATGTTGCTGCAAATGTATAGACACTGTATGGAAATGTCGATGTGTAGAAGAATACATGTACTGAGAACACTTTGAAACACTGAAATTCCAGGAAAAAAATAGAATAGAAACATAACTATAAAAAAAAAAAAAACACATACAAAAAAGGAAGAGAGATTTTTTGGCTTTGTGTGGAGACAAAATGGAACAAATTAATTAAGTTCATCTAGCTTGATTGAAGGGGCAAGAGTTTTAGCAGATTATTCCCAAAATGGGGCATAGATTTAGAATATGATATATGTGGTGTATCATCATTTACTTCAGATGATGCAAAAATTGCTGAAACAAGAACAACATGGAAAGAGATGTTCACCAAGATAACATAAAACTCATCCATCAGTCCAAAACAAAAAAATTAAATATATAACAAATTAAAAATTATTGGACACCATTGCGAAAGGCCACCCCAAGTAGAATACCGGTAGGACTTAAAATTCCAATCTCATATAATCCTTATTATTTCAGTTACTTTTATTTCCGTCAATGCACATAAATATATTTTAAAAATACCACCAATGATTCCATCGTAGCATAATTAAGTAGCTTACTAGAAATGGTAGTCCTTTCAAGCCTTTCGGCTCATAGGGCCGGAGCTTATACTGGTTTCCGTAGCATGAAGCAGCCAGTGACAGATAAGATCTATCACTTTCTGAATAGGATGTACCCATTTTCACCTGGGTCGAGTGAAGCAACTGGAGTAAATTTTCTTGCTTAAGGAAAAAACGCATTTTCCACATGGAGGCACGAACCAGTGGCTCGGTCCGTAGCTGAACGCTCTAACACAGAGCCACTAACCCCCCTACTAGAAATAGGCTAAATCAAATTAAGTTTTCCTCACACTGTTTTTGACAGTTATCTGTGAAATAACTCACATGCACTTTTTCAATAACTACAGCCTAATCCTGTATTGCAAAATGTATGTTGTTGTAATTAGAAATATTAATCACTTTTTTTTTCAAAACAAGCCTCAACACACACTGACTTTTGACCATGAATTACTATGAACGTTCAGGGCCCAAAACTTGTTTACTAGTGAACTCGGTTTCAGCAAACCAGATGGGAATTTCTAAAACGTTTGTTGGATCCGTGGTTCCTTGAAGGCAAGAATTAGAATGCACAGATTCCAAGAGAAACAACCAGTCTAACTTTTGGTACCGTACAAAAGACAGGTGGACAGATGGTGCATCATGCACCCACATCCCATTCGCGTTACCAGTCAACCCCGCCTATCACAGTTAAAGATGTCAAGGCCTATTACTCAAACTTCTTTATTGTTTTTTGGTCAGCCAGCACCGGCTATTTGAGATATTTCTCATAGAGGGTCCTCTACAGATGGACATTTGGGTTTGTTGGAACTGAGGTTGGGTTGGAGATCAGTTCGTTGGAAAAATGAGATTTTACTAATGTCTATGAAGAAATAAAAACAGGAATTTTCCCCGAGTTCGTTGAATCCAGGGTGTTCGTTCAGGCCAAGTTCCTTGAATTTGAGTTGTACTGTAGTAAACTGTAATGAAACAGGCTTTTAGGTAAAGGCATCAAAACTGAACTTTTACTATAGTTGGTGCTGAATGTAATTTCTAAGACTATGTTAATTGTTGTGAATGTGGTAAGCCTCTCCAAAAGTAAACTTTTCCTGTTTTTAATCTCCTTGTATTGCTGTTTAAGGCTTAATTCTTAAAAGTTTTTTTAAGGATGAAATTTTCATTTTTTTGTGTCCAATGGTGACTTCGCAATCAGGACATTTTTCTTTTTGTGTTTACAGACACTGTATGTCTGCCAGTTATTTCCAGGTGCTGTTGCAATGCACATAAAATTGGAGTCTCTCTACAAGAAGTTAAAAAGAACAATAGCAACAATAGTAATCTACAAGGACTGTGTACAAGTATAAAATATATGGCTATCTAGTTTGTCAACAGAAGAAATGGAACATTGTATTATTTTAATAAATCTAAATTCAGATCTACAGGTCAGTAAGTGAAACATGAAAAGAGCTCTGCAACATCACCATACAGATGCCCAAAATGAACCCACAGGGCAAGAGGAAGAGAGGGCCTCAAATCAAAGCATACCTCAAGGACAAACTTATGACCAGAGCTTAATACATTGAAGATGCATGTTTTTTACCTATTTTCAATCAGAGACGTAACTTTTCTATCATTGATGTTCAAGACAATTGTTTTTTTTTTTGTATGAATGTAATAGAGGAATAAATATCCAGGGGACAGCTGTATGGAGCCGGCACATCTTCAATGAGTCAAGGCTGCATGATTTACCTTAGAGAAAATGAAGAGCCACATCAGAGACAGAGAGAAATAGAAGCAAGAGCTCTTGAAGCCCTCTGCTCATCATGGAACCAAGGTAACTTCCATACACCTATATGAACCATGCCCAAATTCTAATATTGGAGAAGAGCTTGGGTAGAGAATTCCGACACAGGGACAGCCTTTGCCGCCTCCTAACACCCAAGGGCCATGTGTTGTCTCATGGTAGGATAGCTGTTCATTCAATTCCTAAGCTTACAGTGTCAGAGCGTAATACAAGATCACCACTTCCCCTCCCACCCAACCCCATCCTAGCCCTGGGATTCATTCTGGTTAAATTTGGTATTCTGGGTTGGTACTCCCAGCGGGCATTCTTGGCCAGTCCTAAGACAGAGTACCCCACCCATCATTCGGATGGACACCTTGTCAGTGTCTATAGATGACTTCACTAGCTAGGCGGTAATAGTGCAGGGTTGCATTTCACCTGTTCAAACGTCGTTTGTTTCAAAGGTGGGAAAAGGCAAGTGATCACGCCTACTATAGTAATCATGACAGTCTTACTGTAACAACTAGATCTATGTAACAAAAGAGGCGGAGTTAACATTGCGGAGTCATGTTGTTTCCCATGTCCTCACATAGTTATTTATTGAGCTATAAATGGGCATCCCATATTATATATATATGGGCTTAGAGATGCCAAATGTCTGGAATGCTCTGCAAAGAAAGTAGCTTATTAGAAATTTATAATCCAGTGCCCATCAATAACGGCCAAAAGCTATTACAGCAACTTTTTTGTGTGTGATCATAGGTGACTACTATGGCCAGGTTTGATCGTACATAAATCTATGGAAGTGTCCATTACCACCAAATGGTTAGATGGTCTTAGACACATACTGTCCATTACCACCGAGTCAGATGTAGCTCTTCTTGCCCTAAAGCTAATAAAAACTGCTTCATCGGAATTGGGAAGTCGAGTCGTTAAAAAAACAACAATAAAACAGAGAAAACTCCAACAATAACCATTGAAGAAAAAAAGAATGAAAAAGGCTAAGTACATCTAGATTCTTTGATGATTCAAATATAACTAACAAGCAGAGAGAATGTACATCTACGCTATACATTACCAGGTATTATAATTCTCTGCTTATCTGACACTTATCACTACTGATTGCAAAGGCATCAAGAGATAATGAGAGGCAAATTTCCGTCTGGGAGTGTCACCCTGACGCGACCCAATAGTAACACTCGGAGTAGATTCTAGTGGGATAGTTAGAGGATAATGAGTTATAATTATTGTTTCTGTTTCAAGTTAAACCCACGTCGTACCTATTATGATATGTTCTCTTTTCTTTCCTTCTGTTCTCTAGACCTTAACATCAATCTGTCTCTGTATTGACGTTCATTTGAAGTGATTAAAGACTCTGAGAGTTATTTATACAGAGACATATATTAAATGATGATGAACCAAGAAATCCATTGCCCAGCCCCTGGATGCGATGCCAGTTGGCCCCTCGCCACTCCCCAAGAGATCCTCATGAAGCTACTGGATATTCACGAGCGTACAGCCCATCCCGCCACCCCCACAACGTCCACGACCACGGGAGTAAGAGCGGAAAAGGTGAAACGCCCTATCATTTCGGCTTCTGGAACAAGTGAGGAGTGGTGTTACTTCGTCAACCGTTGGACCGACTACAAGAACGCCACCAGGCTCACTGACAGCGATGCAATCTTCCAGCTCCTCGAATGTTGCGAAGAGACCCTCCGAAAAGACCTGACCAGATCATTCACATCCCTTACATCATACGATGAAGTTACACTACTAGAATGTATCAAGTCCCTCGCAGTTCGACAGGAAAATGTCATGGTTGCCCGCCTAGAACTTCAACAAATGAGACAGGACCGTGACGAACCGGTGAGAGCCTTTTATGCGAGACTTAAAGGGCAAGCTAGCATATGCAAATTCAAAATTGCATGCCAAGAATGCTGCTCAGAAACGAATTATAGTGACAATATGGTTCGAGATACTCTAATCACCGGCTTGGCTGACGATGATATCCGACTTGAAGTTCTAGGGCAGTCAAACCAAGAAATATCATTGGAGGACACACTCCGCTTTATCGAGGCGAAGGAAAGCGGCAAACGATCGGCCATTCGTATCAAACCAACCTTACCACCAATGTCCGTAGATGCCAGCACCTACAAACAGGCAGAGTGAAGACGTTTTTCTCAACCACATCCATCAGAGGAGAAGACGACCCTCCCAAATGCAGCCACCCGACCGAAGACCTAATGTGATTCCCTGCGGTCACTGTGGTAAGACTGGGCATGGAAGGAGGCGACTAAACCGCATGACCCATTGCCCGGCTTTTAATCACACCTGCACCTAATGCAACCTACCTCACCACTTTGAATGTGTTTGTAGGAAATCACGACTGACATCCCAAAGTCAGAACACCAAATCACCTTTCCATCGAGCATGTTCAGTACCCCCAAAAACCTGTAAAACAACGTTTGATGCCTGGAACGGGTACCATAGCATATCCTTGGATCCAGTAGATAGACACCTAACGACTTTCATCACCCCATGGGGCAGATACCGGTACATGTATTGCGTTTGCCCACAGGGATACTTAGCCTCGGGGGACGCCTACACCAGGCGCTTTGATGAGATAGTAATTGACTTCCCAAACAAGGCAAAAGTAATTGACGACACCATAATGGGGGCATCATCCATCACAGAGTCTTTTTTTTAAGCAGCGGAATGGCTTGACATATGTGGCCGCAGTGGCATTGTCTTTAACCCCGAGAAGTTCACATTTTCAAAGCTCACAGTCACTTTTGCCGGCTTTGAAATTTCTCCAACATCGGTTAAACCATGTCCAAAGGTGTTTGAAGCAATTAAATGCTTCCCAAAGTCAAAAAAATATTACAGACATAAGGAGCTGGTTTGGTCTAGTAAACCAAGTCTCTTATACATTTGTGTCAGCGGAAAGGATGCAACCCTTCCTCAACCTGTTGGAGCCTAACACAAAATTTTTATGGACTGAGGCCCTCGATCAACTATTTGAGGAACGAAAATCCTCATATCAGAGGAAAGAAAAAGAGGGGTTGAAATATTCGAAACAAATCAACCGACCTGTCTGGCAACAGACTTCAGCAGGGATGGTATTGGATTCTGGCTTCTTCAGAAGCATTGTACATGCGTCAAGACAAAACCCCTTGGTTGCCCATCCGGATGGCGAGTTACCCTAGTGGGAAGTCGATTCACATTGCCCGCTGAGTCGAGATATGCCCCAATCGAAGGAGAAGCCCTGG
The DNA here is from genome assembly GCA_039654505.1 of Plocamopherus imperialis. NCBI lineage: Eukaryota > Metazoa > Mollusca > Gastropoda > Nudibranchia > Polyceridae > Plocamopherus > Plocamopherus imperialis. The sequence goes on from JBCHJU010437782.1 coordinate 9,731, forward strand.
CCGTTGTCGAGGCCCTCGGGAAGACCCGCCACTTCATCCTAGGATGTCCAGACCTCACAGTAATCGTTGATCACAAGCCACTACTGAAAGTATTTGGGGACCGCTGCCTTGAGAATATCCCAAACCCCCGCCTCCGCAACTTAAAAGAGAAGACCTTGAGGTTCAAGTTTCAAATTCGCCACGTCCCAGGAGCTCGTCACGCTGCCGCCGATGCAATGTCCCGCCGCCCAGTCAGTCCAGCTGAGCACCTAGCCCTCCCAGACGACATTGCGACAGAATCCATAGAATTAGACATGCATCATAGCTTCCTTATGTCCATCAGAGAAAACACAGAAGAAACCTATCCAACGTGCTGCGATGTCGATGAGTCCATAGGAATTCAATCTGTAAATTGGGACGATGTGCGACTCTCTACGAATAGCGATGAAGGAATGGTTAAACTCCTTGATTATGTTGAGAATGGTTTTCCAACTTCCAAAGAAGCCATGCCTCAAGAAATACGAAAGTACTACCAATTTCGGGATAAATTCACCAGCTTTGATGGTGTCATACTCTACAATGACAGAGTTATAATTCCGCCAAACCTTCGAGATAAGGTATTAGACTCACTACATTCGGCACACCAGGGAGTTTCCCAAATGTGCTCAAGAGCTGAATGCTCCTTCTTCTGGCCAGGCATGACATCAGCCATCATGGAAATGCGGTCATGTTGCTCGGCATGTAATAGGATGGCCCCTTCCCAAGCCAGTGTGCCCCCTACTCCACCGATACAACCGCATTATCCCTTTCAGTGTCTATGTGCAGACTTCTTCCCCCATGCAGGACACCACCACCTAGTTATTGTTGATGGATACAGCAACTGGCCCATCGTGGCGGAAGCCAAAGACGGAGCTCAAGGCCTCATATCAAGCCTTCGTCACACCTTCGCTACATACGGGATCTGTGATGAACTCTCTTCTGATGGTGGCCCGGAATTCACCGCAACCGCCACCAACACTTTTTTGCGCAACTGGGGCGTACATCAGAGATTGCCATCGGTCGCATTCCCCCATAGCAACAGCAGGGCTGAAATCGTTGTGAAAACCACCAAGCGGTTAATAATAGATAACACTGGTCCTTGTGGCTCCATCAACACCAATGCCTTCCAAAGAGCTTTTCTGCAATATCGGAACACGCCAGACTGCGACACACGCCTTTCTCCAGCCATGTGTGTGTTCGGCAGACCAGTGCGGGATTTCATACCCATTCATTCCGGCAAATACATCCCACACCAAACATGGCAGGAAACTCTGTCAAACCGTGAAGATGCCCTCCGAAATCGTCATATATGCGTGATCACGAGAGGCTATCCGCCCATACACGCATGCTACCACCACTTGCTGTAGGCGATTGTGTCCGCATGCAGAATCAGACAGGACCATTATATCATACCCTAACAAATGGGATAAAACTGGGGTTATTATTGAAGTTCGACAATTCAACCAATACGTTGTTCGCGTTGATGGCTCGGGCAGGGTGACCCTCCGCAACCGGGAATGTCTTCGCCAGTACCTACCTGTCATACCTAGAGCCCCCATCGCCTCACTTCCTCAAACCAGCCCCCCAACTACCAGTGCCCGAGGCCACCCAGCATGCCTCACAAACTAAGGTTGCTCAGCTTACTCCACCGTTCGCCCTCACACCCGACAAACCAGCTATACGCTCATCTAGCCCTCACACTACGAGCAACGAACCTGACACCATGAGAAGTGAACCCCCTGTCACCCCATGCATTGGATCCCCTGGACATACAGGCAGCCCACCCCCACACTTCTAAGAAGCCTCAGCCTCATTCGGAAAAGATCTGGCGTGAGATTTGACTTATTTGGTGACATGACCCGAGAAGCTGCAAGTGATAGAGATTTTGCGAGGCCATCGATTCGAAACTTTTTCTGCTCCAACTGACGGTTTAAATGGCTTCCAGGGTACTTGAATCACATGAATGGTTGAGAAACACGAGTTAGATCAAGAGTGGATCTGTGCAGCAATTGTGACATTTGAGGTTTGAAAACTTAGAAAAAATTGATAATTCGTCGAGGCGTCCGAAACCAATGTGCGGCCGATATATGGATCTAGAGCCGTCGTACCCTAGATAAGGCTTATTACCGGAAGTTGTCAAATTTTTGCTCCTCAAATGTTAAAGAATGGGTTCATTCATAAAATCAATGTTGTAAAATGATCGCGTGAGTATGCCGAACAGATAAATAGAGGTTTGGGGGCGCTACTAGTAAAATGCAAATTTTGTGAGGGATATATTTGTGCCTTAATTCGGACGGTCGAATCTTGGAGTGCCCTTATTCGGACGCCCGATACTATACCTCAATTCGGACACTCGAGCTTAGACCGTTTTTAGCAGGTTTTATAAAAGGATAGACAATTGATGTATTCAGACACTTAAGAAGCGATCATTTCGACAGGTCTGGGTGATTATTCTGACAGCCTTAGATCGTTTTTAAGTAGGTTTTCAGAGGGGGTAAATAGGCAAGCTGTTCGGACGGGCTGAATTGCCATACTCGACAGACCTGTTGGCATCTTCGGATGGTCTTATCTCGTTTTTAACTTAAGTTATAAAGGGGAGACATCGTTGAACTGTTCGGACAGCCGAATTGACGTATTCGACAGCCCTGTCGGAATGAAATGACGGTCTTTTCCTGTTTGTATAAGTAGGTTTTATGAAGGGACAAATGGGTGGTTTGTTCGGACGCCCGGAATATCATATTCTACAGGTCGGTGTGACATTAGGACGGTCGTATTTTGCATTCAACATAAATCATGATGTTGCTTAACCCTTGATCTACGATCTGATCTGGATCTACTTACACCTGTATTAGTTATACTACTAGTACTGCCCATGAAATAAATTAGGAAAGCTCTCACAGACTCTCTCCAGCCTCCCCCAAGCAAAACAGGCCCAATGTCACAAAAACAGACCTTCACAAAGGGATTAAAATTCTGTCTAAAAATGGATTTTAAGATTTTTAAAAGAGAAACAAGACAAATGGTATTTACTAAAACTAAGCAAGTCTCAAACCTTAAAATTGACAAAGCAAGTGCAAGCTTTTTTTTTTTTTTTAAAGAAAATTGAGAAACAATAGAGATAGATCTATATTTTTCAATTTTTTTGTTTTTGTTTTTTTTTAATATTTTGCTGTTGTATGCAGACAAAATAAATAATTTTATGACCTGAAATGAAGAAAGTACTTTTGTTAAAATAACCAATCTAGAATAATGTGATGTTGAGCTTTCAACAAAAAAAAAAAGTGAGAAACACAGAATTTTTCTTATTTATTGCGAAAAAGTCCTCTCCGAAAATGTTGTAGCTGCACAATTAAAAAAAAAATCATTTTGGCATTTATTATTACATCAGTCATAAAAAGGAAAATGTGACCTGGATTGAAGAAAATACATTTATTAATCAATCAAACAAAGAAAAAAATCATTATAAAGTGAGCAGCACTGAATTATAAAGTTTTAGAGACAGGGTGGTCCAAAATTTAGGGGCCGTCTGAATTTAGGCCATCATAAACCATATTCGGATGGAAATTCGACCACTTTGATGAAATATCGATTTTTTTCAACGCAGTGGCTGCCCGTACAGAATCGTACAAGCAGACGGTATGCTATTCATACAGGAGTCGTTTTCGCTTAGGTGCCCCAGTGGACTGCTACTAGCATCGTTAGTAGTAGCCTAGCCATTATATTCAAA
>JBCHJU010437892.1:0-13473 GCA_039654505.1 Plocamopherus imperialis
ATAATAATAATAATAATAATAATAATAATAATAATAATAATAATAATAATATTAATAATAATAATAATAATAATAGTAATAATAATAATAACAATAAGTATAATAAGTACAATCATAAAGATGATGCTGACAATGACTATGAGGATGATAAGGAAATAAATGATTTATTGTATGTATTCCCGCTGAGGAGTTTTAGGTGCATTAGAGAAACATTGAGGCAAAATACACAATCCACATCCTAAACAAAAATAAATGATAATACTGGGTAAAAGCTGCCTATCCAATAACTCGTTTATAGTCTCACCCTTCGACCCTCTTTGTTAAAAACCGGCATTGGACACATTTAGGGTTTTTATTCCATGCCAAATACAATTGTATTTACAGATCCAGCAAGCCGATGCCTGCTTAGTGCTGGCCAATAAATACTGCCAAGATCCTGACCAGGAGGATGCTGCCAATATCATGCGTGTCATATCCATTAAAAATTATCATTCTGACATCAAAGTCATTGTTCAATTACTTCAATATCACAATAAGGTAAGTAAGGGTCTTGATTCTTACTTTGCCTGTGCAGAAATCTGTTGAATTTTTTACAATGGCAACTGGTCAGATAATGACTGTATAGAGTGTGATGATGGTAAAGGAACATTATATTGTTACTTTGGAAAATATCATCTGGACTTTAGGAATTTTATCTTGATGATGTGTATTTATGGCTAATAAAAAAAACATTTCATCCTTCTTTCTGATCTGTCATTTATGATTCTCATCAACATTTTGATTTTCCCAAGGGTTCAATGTTTTCAGGAACAATGATATTTTTTGTTTTTATTTTGTTGACATGACAAAAACCAGAGCAGATGAAGATTAAATAGTGATATAATCTCTTTGCAGGCCTACCTTCTCAACATCCCGAGCTGGGACTGGAAGAGGGGAGATGACGCAGTCTGTGTTGCCGAGCTGAAGCTTGGCTTTATAGCACAAAGCTGTCTGGCTCCAGGATTCTCCACCCTGATGGCCAATTTGTTCACAATGCGCTCTTACAAACCTGTGAGTAGTAAAGTTAGAAATCCAATTTGCTCACAATGTCTAACGAGTCTGTGAGTAAATTTAGAATCCCAATCTGCTCACAAAGTCTAACAAATCTGTGAGTAAAGCCATAAATCCAATCTGCTCACAATGTCTAACGAGTCTGTGAGTAAATCTAGAAATCCATTCTGCTCGCAATGTCTAACAAATCTGTGAATAACACCATAAATCCAATTTGCTCACAATGTCTAACGAGTCTGTGAGTAAATTTAGAAATACAATCTGCTCACAAAGTCTAACAAATCTGTGAGTAAAACCATCAATCCAATGTGCTCACTATGTCCAACAAGTTTGTGAGTGAAGCCATAAATCTAATTTGCTCACAATGCCGTTTTACAAACGTGTGAGTAAAAATTAGAAATCCAATCTGCTCACAATGTCTAACAAATCTTGAGTAAATCTAGATATCTAATTTGTTCGCAATGCCTTTTTACAAATCTGTGAGTAAAATGAGAAATCCAATCTGCCACTCAGGGGATGTCTTACAAACCTGTGAGTAAAGCGAAAAATCTAATTTACTCACAATGCCCTTTTACAAACCTGTCATTAGGATAACACTATAAATGTCTGTATTCTTTTGCCGTCATTCTACTCTTCCATTGGTGATGGTATTCTAGCGGTATCTATGCGATTACCAGTTCTGAAATTCTGGCTAGGGATAGTTTGCAGTTTCTTTGTCTATTTTCTTGTCCATTTTCGTCACTGTTGAAAAAAAGAACAACTTCAAGTCAATTCAATGCAATGTCTTTTTGTTATAATCTTGAACAGACGCCAGAGATGTCTCAGTGGCAGACAGATTACATGAGAGGCACTGGTATGGAGATGTACACAGAATATTTGTCCAGTGCTTTCAATTCCTTAACTTTTCCAGAGGCAGCTGAGTAAGATTCTTACTTCGTTTTGTTTTGTTGGTTTTTATTTCTCTTTTTTTCTGTATTTTCTCGTCTCTTACATAATTTACTTTTATTCATTTATTGTTAGTTGTTGTTGTTTGTTTTTTGGAGGAGAAGGCTCAGGGACTTTTTTCCAATAGTCAGATCATAATATACGACATATTTTAAAAGGAAATAAGAGTAAATGGAGTGAATTATATAAAATGACCAATGTTATTATAAACAGAGATTTAATCAATTTAGTTATTCGTACAACTTCTTCTCTCTTTTGCATAAAAAAATGTTGCAGGAGCTCGGAAGAGTTCTTATTGATACTTATGTTTTAATATGCAATAAATACATAACTTTTAATTTTTTTTCTTTATTGCAGGCTGTGTTTCACAAAACTCAAACTGCTGCTTCTAGCCATAGAGGTACGGCAGGAGGAGACAAGGGAAAGCACTCTTGCCATCAACCCAGGCCCAAAAGTCAAAATTGAAAATGCAACTCAGGGATTCTTCATTGCTGAATCAGCTGAGGAAGTGAAAAGGTAAGCATCATATTTGGGTTTTCCGTAGGGTTCAATTTTTTAAGGAACAATTAATGGTACTTTTGCTTTTTTTTTTTGCTGACAGATATTTAAAATAGTCAAAATATTTTTAAAGGCCCAAGGAGACATTATCATGAGCACTATTCAAAGAAAAGAAATCCTACCAGATGTAAGAGTGGTCAACATTGATTCAGAATCATTGTAAATTTTTCAGGCTGCAAGCGAAAGAAAAATTAATAATGATATAGAGATTCTCATTCTGAAAATATAAAGGAACAAGCCTACAACATATCCATAAAAAGCATACAACACTCCTACTAAAAGCAAGCGACACACCCATACAACGTGTATTATTATCACTATATTTTGCATTGTTTTGGCCAGGAAAGGGCTTTACAAGATATTTAATTTGTGATCACAGTAGCACAGCGGTAGTGCTTTAGTCTTGAAACTGAATAGTCATAGGCTTGAGTCCCGTTCAGGATCCTAGCGAAGTCCTTTTCTACTCAAATTCTTCCTGTTTCCAGCTGACTCTCAGTTTTCAGTTAAAAACCAAAAGACGAATTTCACTTTTGGGTTAAGTTAGTCGAACTTTATTTTATCTATTTATTTATTTCATAGTCAATAGCTGTGCACTATGCAGCAGGTAGGCTATTCTATTCCATCCATTTTCATGGAGACTTTTGATATTACTGGTATTTTGTCACTTTACAAATCAGTAAATTGTTGTTTTTTTCCTCCCATTTATTTCAGGGCATTCTACTACTGTAAAAACTGTCATGGAGATGTGTCTGACGTCCGTCTGATAAAGAAGTGTAAATGTAGACCATGTAAGTACTAAGCTTTCAAGTTGCCTTCTTTCACTCTACTGTAATGAGAATTACAAGAAAATTCTCGCTAGAACATTCATGATATGAGGTTGTGAGTCAAATGTGTTTTCATCTCTCAAATGCCGTTTTATCCTGCCCGCATGAACTTTCCACCTCCGTGGCAATCCTTTGCCCATAATGTACACCCAAACACAGTGACTGACATACCAAGCATAAATTCTGTCTTTTTCAGTCATCTGTTTTAAACTTTTAATCATAGTCTGCATTCCTTTTGGGGAAAAAACAAAAATTATTAGAAATGGTGCTCCTCCTCCAAAATGAAAGTAAGCAATCCTCTCCCTTTTCTTCAATCTTCCATTTCATTAATTGTCTACATTTCTTTAGCTCAAATTGGTTATTAAAGTAAGCTTTCATTTTTCTTTCTCTTTTTTTTTTTTTTTTTTTTTTTTTTTTTTTTTTTTTTTTTTTTTTTTTTTTTTTTTTTTTTTTTTTTGCAATGGTCAAATGCATTGAGGAATCGCATTTGAGTGCCTGCTTTGAAGACTCAAGCTTCAGACTCCGTTTGCCTCTTTTGTCTCTGACTTTTTCTTTGAATGAATGGATGGATGCCTTTCTTCTTTGAGTGTTTAGTGCTGATTAGATTATTTGCACCTTGCATTGCACCTGATCTGACTGAAGCTGCCGTGTTTCCTACTATTTCTCTGTCTTCTTCTTAAGACATCTCTCTCCTTAGTGTTAATCAATCTGAGGAGTAAAATATCTTCATCATAGATAGTACGCATTATTTCAATATGAACATGACGTGTAGCTAGTCTTGATATCAAGCTTTGTAAGTTTTAGATTAGCCCCCCTCCCCCCTCCCCTATTTCCCTATATTGAAGCACTTGTGTCCTAAGCAGTCTCATACCCAATAAGTCATTTGGGTTGAAGGGTTCCTAAAGAGGCTGTAGTTTCCATGGTTACACCTTTACAAGTCCAGATTATGTCAGTTTCCCCAGATGAATATTCAATATGAATTACTCTGCACTCTGCACTTGACTTTCTTCTCATTCATTAGTGTCGAAAAAGGCTAAATGGCCACTATGTATTATGTTCTGTGACTCTGAGCAATTTTATTCTGTAGATTCGTCAAAAATAATGCTATTTGAAGTCAACGTCTCAAGCCGTGCTCTTTTCCATACTAGATTCTTAATTGCCGGCTATATATCTGCATAATATCTGCTTGCCTAATCTTTCCAAGTCTTTCTCTGTGAAATTATACGCTCTATTTATTTATACGAGTGTTATTACTCAAAAACATTGACTGTGTCATGGAAAATATCACTCTCTGAAGTACATGAACAAGAAGTTTTAATGACAGGATTGACCTTGAATCTCCATCTCAGGAAAATATGGGATTGTGATGATCTTACTTATGTCAAATAGAATAATATTTAATTCCAAGGTAAGATTCCAATGTAAACACAGATTGCAGTTCTCATTTCGTAAGGTTCTACTGTGCTGTTTTGACAAGGCAGTAAATTTGGGTTCATCTTGCAGTTTGGTTTCATCTTGAAATGGAGAGAGGGGTGGGTCATGTTCTTTCCATGACAAATAAAAGCAGTTACCAGCTTTCAAAGACGGCAAACATTGGATGGTCTGTTAAACATATAGCAGATTTCCATATGAACCAAAAATATAGCAAATCTATTTTGATGTAATATGAAAGATTCCGCATTTGACCAGACAGGAAATTCATAAGTAGGAGCAAGTAAACCAGACAAGTACCAACCTATCCTCTTTAAATTCAAAGATGTTGAATGTAATAAATATGAAATGATTCAATGGTTTATGTCCTTCTATTTCCTTCTTTTCTTTTCTTTTTTTTTTATTTGCTTTTAAAAGTGGCAATGTTCAAGAAGGGAGCTGCAGCAGTTCTAGGTAGCTTGTTAAATTTATGTTTTCTTTCTTTTTTCTTTTTTTTCTTTCTATCTGTCTTTCTTTCTTTCCATCACCTTTTGTTTTGTTTATTTGTTCCTTTAAAATTTTCTATTTTGATTATTTTAGAAGCATTTTTTCACATTTCTTATTTTTATCTCTCCTCTTCCTACTCACAAGTCCATCGTTTTTCCTTTCCATAATTTGTTTTGGAACAGTTTAAAGCTTTTTAATCATCTGGCACCGGCATGTTGCATCGTAATTCCATGCATGAATTTTAAGTCACATTTAATAACCATTGTCATAATGATAGTCAGTGGTATTAAACTGTTTCTACATCATCACACTTGGATAGTGTCTTTTGGTTGTTTTTTTTTCCACACAAATGTTCCTGTGTAGTTTAGCCTTCACTGTACAACGAATATTTCTTCAGTCACATATTTCTTTATCACTTCGAGGTGGAAGAATGTGAGTAAATAATTGAGGTAGAGCTTTAGCAATGTTGCTCCAAGTTTTTATGTGCTTCAATTTGAATTGAAAGTAAGCATCTCTAAACAATATTGAAAGTCTATAAAATCTGTAGTGACTACCGCCAAGTTAAATCAGTTATTTAAAGTCTGTAGAATAAATCTGTCATGAAAACCTCTGAACTAAAATATATTGAAAGCCTCTCGGCTGAATCAGTAGTGGACTGATCCATGCTAAATTAAACATCTCTAAGCTTAATATTTAGGGACACTTCTAAATGAAATCAAAAGTCGTTAAGCCAAACATGTAAGGGAATTCAGTATGAAAAGCGGAGACACAAGATCTGGTGCTCAAATATTTACATTTCATGGGCCATCTTCAAATTTAGATCTTCATTTGTATTTATACTTACCTAGTTCGTTCAGATCATGGAGTTAACTTCTAATCAAGGTTAAAAGCAGCAAAGATACAGATGATTCTAAGCAGAAACTTAAATGTACAAAACACTAGCATCAAAAGATTAGATAGTTACTCTAGGCACTTTGACAAGAATACTCAGTTGACCAAGTTTGTCGGTTAGTTTGAAGACTGAATCAAACCCATCAAGGGTAGTCAGATAATGAAAAGTCTCACTTATAAACTTCATCAAAAATATGTACCTGGCAGACAAATGTGACAAAAATGGAGATTTACTTCAAAATTATCTCTCTATCTTCTTTGTCCAAACTGTAAAAATAAATTTGTACCTTGGAAATAAAAGCCATGAAAAGTGATTTTTCAGTGGTAGGCATGAAGTTCTTCAAAATTGTCCTTGCTTGAATATTTATTGTAAATAAAATGCATACGATGAGTATGAATGATAAGATGTAAAAAAATCAAAAACAAATTCTCAATCGACGGATAGCATGCTTCATGAAATTATCTAAAATGAAATAAAAAAAAAAAAAGAATACTTAAAATATTGTATCATTTCTCTTTAAATATGGAGAGGGAATGGAATAATGCCTTTTTCGTATTATTTCTTATTTAAGGTGGATAATGCAATGGCATTAGTTGGTTTTGGTCTGAGTAAATCTTTTAAAATGATCTTATTTGGATTTTTTAGTGTTTCTCATTCATTTTCTGTATCTTGCACAGATATTCAGCTTTTTTTTTTTTTTCAGCACAGTTCATTTTTACTTATTCCGGGAAAGCTTTTTTTCTTCTTTCTTTTCTTTTTCTTTTAAACTTTTTTTATCTTGGCTCACACTTATTTTCCTTTCACTTCATTTTCTTATTTTCAAATTTAAAGCAGAGACTATGATTATATAAATGTGCACAACATGTTTCTTCTTTTCTTTTACACACCAAGATCTTGGTTTTCTGTTTTTCTGTTTTTGCACTTGCCAGTAAAAGTAACCAATCATTTTTCAGTGTCTATCTCTGTAATTTTTTTTTCTAGTCACAAATTATGAATTGTGCTGTATGTTACTTTTCGTTTTTCCTCTTACCATCTCTGAACTAACCTTTCATAATCAAATAAGAATGGAAAATAATTGTTTCATAATGGTTGTCTGAATAATGTGTTTGCTTATTTATTTATATTTTCTCCAACAGGGAAATCCTAGTTTGATACACAGAATTGTTACCAAAAAAATATAATTTTAAAAAGTAACTGAAAAGCCTGAAGCAAATAGGGTAGTCATATTTAAGTTTCTTTATATTAGGCCTTTATGTATTTGCAAAACAAAATGGGTTTGACCTATTACATAGACAGAAATGCTAGGAATCCTGCTAAAAATAGCCCAGAATTTGTGTGCTGTTTATCTGAGTTCATACCACTGCTTTGCCTGCTGTTTATCCGAGTCCACACCAATGCTTTACTTTACACTTTTGCTATTTGGCATTTTTTTATCATGACTATCAGATATTTTATAATATCTGTATTGCTAAAATAAATAAATAAATAAATGAACAGTAATAATAATAATGATAATAATGTACATTTACATTATAAGCACCAGCTCCTCATGTACCATTAGCCCAAGGTGCTTTAGAATTATAGCAGTATACATGTATTTTGAGGCAAACATGTGCCTAGTAAATCTTACTACCGGTCTATGAAATTGATTTTCGATGGATCTATATGTCAGTATGTTTAAGAAATAAAGATATCATGTCAACTTCTGGAATTATGACCCCAATTTTCAATCTTTAAGCCTGACAGGCAACTCAATAGACCCAACTTAAGATACGCTTTATGGTGGAGAAAAATTGGTTTGTTTTAACCAAGCCTCATTTTAACTGCAAGTTTAGTACAGAAGCAGCAAAACGTCCAATTAGGCGAAACATCCAGTTTGGCAAAATGCCCATTTAGCCTTATTGAACAGGCAAGAGGGGCGACAGTCCATGGTTGGACAATGATCACACCATCAAAGGGGTTGCTGTATGTCATAAAAAGAGGAAGTTACATTCTCTTGTCGCATTGTCCTGTCGAGCAAATAAAACACCGAGACTCTGGCAGATGACCATGGTAAACGAAACAGAGAATCATTGCCTCAGTGTGCTGACCAATCAGAGGGATGGCCATATTATTATCTAGGCTTGATCCAACATACAACATTCATCAAGGGCGAGACCAATGAGTTGAGCGACTGGTCACTTCAACGCCGGCCTGAGATGTGATTGGCCCACAACCACGTCATGGTGTTGACCTAGACAGTGCGTTGTATGCCTGAGAGCCGTCATGCCCTGTAGCAGTTTTTGACACCTTTGCTTTATATTCACACCTGGACCAGTACCCACCCATAAACCCTTGCCAGACCCCCTTTTCCTTATGCTCAGCACCCTGGAGCACAATAGCCTATTCATACGCAAAGTTGGTTTCTTAATGGCTCTTGAATGCATTTGAATGTTGCTGGTCAAACCATTTTTCCCAAATCTAAGCATCCAATTAGCCGAAATTTTGATTTTGGACCGTCCAATTAGAAAGGTGATTTTGATAATAAAAATACCGTGCCACTGAAAAAACATTCATGAAGGCGAAACATCCAGTCAGTCTGCGTCCAAATAGGCGGTGACCACTGTAATTCATTTCATTCGGTGCTCTGTTCCTTATGCCAGTGTGCACTTGATTACGCCTATACATCACATGGTTTGAACACCTGTAAGTTCTAGCAAGGCAAGGATTATCACAAGTAATATGTGGATCTATGATCTTGTCTTGCATGAAAAGTGAATGGTATTCAATAGGGAAACCATCAAAACGTTAAAAAAATACTATAATCCAGGTTTTAATGGGCATTTGGTGCAAATTTTTCAGTAGTGGGGTGAAATTAACAATGTAGGGATAGTGTGGGGATGTCTTTTGTGTATGTGTGTGTGTGTGTGTGTTGATTCAAACACTCAAGAACAGGAATAACTGAGCCCATAAATTGTTTGTTTGAACTGAAAGTTTATTTTAAACAAATTTTTCTTGAATGGATTCCACTGTTATAAATAAATGCTGTGTAATAAAATAATCTCATGGTCATTTGAAAATGTTGACATTACATTGCTAGCATTTAAAAAGAAATTTTATTTATTTATATGTATAGAATATTCATGAAGTGATATTTCAAATGCTCTTTGGAAAGCAGATTAATATGTCATTGGAGGAATCATTTATTTACTATACTTTGATTACATTTTAGAAAATACTTGGGGTTTTTTATTCAGTCACATATTGTAATAAACTCATTACATTTGACTTGAATTCATATAATATGTGTAGATCATTAGCTAATGCATTAAGTCATAGCCTAGGAACTGTGGAATGTGTTTGCTGTTTTACTTTTCTTTGACAAATCGTAAAAACTGTATGAGGTGCCTAGATTAGGTAGAGCATGTATAGAAATATTTTCCAGTCATTGTTTTCTTTTTACCTAATCAGTCAATTTTGTTCACATATATAAAAACATGCATATAGTATTTAGTACATTATAGTAACACTTGTTGTGGTTTGGTTTTTGTTTTTGGATCTTTTTGGGGTAAGGGAGGGGGGTATTTGTTTGTTTTGGGAGGGGGAGGTATAGTTGGTAAGGACCTCATTGGAAGTGAGGTTTTCTTCTTTTTCTATTTAGTCAAAAATTTAATGTGAAGATGGTAAAACTGCAAATTTGTGTAAAGTTGTGGGAGGCAGACAGGGAGGACCGAGCTTTACCAAACTGAAAATTTTTAACTTTTTGGGCTTTTTTTTTTTTTGTGTGTGTGTGTTTTGTTTGTTTTTCTGTGAAGGGCTTATCTCATGATGATATGGGATTTAAACTAGTCGTAATTGAAAACTGGCTATGCATGACTGGAATCCTTACCTGTGCATCAGTTCTTATAATCCCATGCCTTTCTTTGCATTTTGAATTTGTGCCCTCCAGCCTTGCAACGAACTCCTGGTTTTGGGGGAGAATCTGAAACAGAAGACAAAGGTATTGTAATTAAGCTCTCATGGAACCATCTGTTGACTTTCATTAATTATTCTCTCTTTTTGATCAGCCATCATGTTATATCAGGAAATAAAGTAATGAAGTCAAAATGTTGAAACTATCTGGTGGATTTATTTTCTTTTTATTTTCTGATTAAATTTTTTTTTCATGCCTTCAGATAAAAGTGGGAAAGTTGTATGTATCTGGTGTTTAGTTTTTTGAACTGTCTTTGTACATGTACTTACATCATACTGACTTGAATGAGGTTCTCGTAATTTTCTTTGCATGTTCGTGTTTCTGTGATGTTATCGTAGTTAGTGCAATGTGTGATTGTAATAACACTCCGTTAAAGGTTAGATAGAATAGAAATAGACATTTTAGTCTGTCATTTATATTTAAAAGTATTATAACTGGTCTGAAATGAGAAAAAAAGCAGAAAGCAAAGAGCATGTTAGATCGCATTCAAAGCCAACATTGAGGTGAAAGCATGAAAGTTATTGGGTTATTAAATAAATCAAAAAAAAAGAAAAAGAAGGAAAAAGGAAAAAGGCATCAATTAGTTCCTGTTTTCCCTTGTCTCATTGCATGAAATTTTGTACTTTTACCAAGGGATAGTATTTCATTCTCAACACTAACTCTTTTCTTTACCCTCGATCAGACAAAGACAAGGGCAAGAATGTCCCCAACGACTCGACATCAAAACTGCTTTCTAACCTGGGCAAACCAACAAGAAGTGGCTTTCCGTAAGTATTATTTTGATGAGAAATTTTAGGCTCTTTTGTTGAAAGTCATCCTGTGCTCAAGTCACAGGGTTTTTTTTTTTCTTGTCCCTACTCATGTCTTCTTCAAACTGACATGTATGTTTTATAGATATTGACAAAACTATCTTCAGCTTTCTTTGGTACTGACAAAAACTCTGATGGAAAGAAACAAGCAGTCAATGTATAACAACAAACTTGCTTTGTGTCAAAATGGTACCAAAAAATGTTTTCATCAGAACAAATTTCGTTAATCAATGTTGATCATTCATTTGCAATCTTGTGACATATTCTCAAGAAGACGTGCTTTGCTTTATCTTTATCAAGACTGATGTGTGTGATGTTTTACATGTGATCACACTGGTGTTCTTTGAAGCACAACACTCACTTTTTGCTCCTCTGCTTTGTCTTTTGTCATTTTTGAGACTACGTCTGTTAAGTTAGGGATCGTTCAGAAGATCCTCCATATCGATTGTTTTGTTTTTTTTCACGTAATTGCTGTTTTAAAATCTCAAAAAAGAGAAATCGTCATCATTTTTCATTTTCATAGGTCAGTGGTCATTGCATCAAATCTCTCAAGTCCCTTCTTTGTGTATATGGACTTCAGAGTGTTGATGCGCTGACTATATTTCAAACTTGTGAAAAAAAAAAGAAAAAAAAAAAAAAGAGGTATGTCTAAAAATTTAGATTCAAAGGGTGCCCTATCTCCCAGATAAAGGGAGGTCAGAGCGCCTTACATTAAAAAGTAGGGTTTAAAATAAAATTCAAAAGGAGGAATTAAATTGCTCAAAAAGTAGGGATTGATTGATATTAAACACAGTCTTTATATTAATTATTTAAACGATTAAATTAGGTTAAAATAAGCTTTTCCAAAAAGAAAGAACTTAAATTTTTTCTTAAAAACATCTATTAAAGGGGAAGTTTTACAGTGCTCATCAAGGTAATCCGATAGGATAGGAGCACTCTGAGAAAAATCTTTCTCACTAAACCCTGTGGAAGTATGGGGAACATTAATATATTTTTTTTAATTACTTCCAAGTGCTCTATCTCTTTTTTGTGGTGTAACAAGCACTGACAAATAATGTCCTCACCTTTACATGTGTTCGAAGAAATGAAATAAAAAATGTTGTATCTATATCTTATTCTTTGCTCCCAAATTCCAGAAAAGTATTATGACCTTTTTTTTGTTCAATGTTGTCTCACAACATGATTCAACTCCATCCGTTATTTTTATTCTTTTGTCGCACCATAAATACTAAATTTGAAGAAATTTGATCTCATGGGATATCTGTGTCTTCTGCTATTTACCCTTCCATGCTCCAAACCCTATTGTCTTTTTGTGTATATGAAAACAACCCTTGTTTGTTTACAAAGTTTTGCAAGTACATGAGCCGTCTTCCATTCTCTTGCTGCGTTTGTCAAAGCATACATAAAACGTCATTACGCTGGAGATTGTCAACTTGTTTCAGCCCGGCTGGGGACAATGATTCCAGCTCCAGCTCAGAGAAACCCCGTCAGCAGGGACGACATGATGAAAAGAATAAACCGCAGTCAAAATCAAAGAAGAAAGAAAGAAACTGGAGTTCGGCAGCAGATGGGACCCCTTTGAAGCACCGTCTCTCAATGTAATTAATTTTTGGATTTTGCCATTGAGTCTGAGTCGGCTGAACAAGTGACCTGCCTGCAGGCTGATTTTGATTTTTTTTTAATTTTTTGTTTTTAACTGATGTGCCGCCTGAACTAATGCTTCAGAACCATTTTGTCCCCCCGCTCCGTGATTTGTTTCCAATACTCATCTTCCTTCAAGCTGCCCTGTTTTGCTATATGAGCATCCTTTGACTTCTAGTAATTTCTACTGTCCAAACTAAGGCATTTGTCGACAATGTGGCTTAACTTTCCCAACATTTGTTTTTCTCTTTCAACCCAAGCTCTGATATCTCTTGTGCAATCCAAGCATGATTCAGTTAATGGAAAACTGTAGACAGATAATCCTCTTAATCCCTCGTGTCATATTTTGAGCTTGCGTGTGCCTACCACCATTCTGTCACGTCTGCTCTTCCTCTAAGAACATGCTTTTCTCATTAGTCTCTTATTTGCTAGAAAAACTATTGGAATTGTTTATCAGAGATATAGAGGTCTGGACTGGATCAATATTGTGCAATAATCATGTGATTGTGTGATTTTATGGTAAAATTCACTTTTTAAATTGTCATAATCCCACAGGAAAGTAGATATTCTCCAACTTCAACTTAATAAAAAGGAAAATGAGATTGAAAATGAAAATCACCCCCCCCCCCCGAGGGCTGTTGGGGATTGGGGTGGGGGGAGGGGGAAAGGTGGGGAGGGGGTGGTGGGGTGGTCACGCTCACTGATTATAGGCAGCTGGTCTGGTCTGATCGGGTGTGGTGTGGTGGGGTGTGGTGGGGTGTGGTGCAGTGTGGTGTGGTGTGGTGTGGTGTGGTGTGGTGTGGTGTGGTGGTGTGGTGTGGTGCAGTGTGGTGTGGTGTGGTGTGGTGGTGTGGTGTGGTGCAGTGTGGTGTGGTGTGGTGCAGT
>JBCHJU010438003.1:0-13472 GCA_039654505.1 Plocamopherus imperialis
GGACTTCGCAGCTTCGGCCGTTCTCCGAATCTCTCTGCTGAGGGCAAACCATTCTTCTCTGTCTTGTGCAATATATATATATATATATATATACACATATATGTCTTGTGCAATATATATAACTATATAATGCACATATTTTACATTATGTGAAGTGGAGAAGAGGTCTCCTGTTACTTTTATGTCCATTTGAGTGATGACCTCAGCCGTGCCTTCGCTTCACCAGCGCATTTCCTCATATTGCCCCTTCGACACACATCGACATATCTCTAAGAAACATTCTGGCCATATACTTCAACTTTTATTAAGCAATCTCATTTCATGCTGCTACTAAACATTCTGTCCTGATGCTCCTAACAAACATTTTAACTTCATGCTTCTAATAAACATTCTGACTGTATGCTTCTCCTTCTACTAAACATTGTGACCATAAGCTTCAATTAAACATCAACATTTGATGCCAATAACAGAAACTCTTTGACTTAATGCCTCTGACCCCATGTCACTAATGAACATCCTGGACACTCTAATATGATGCTTTCAACAAACATTGACCTGATTCTAACAGAAAGCTTCTTTTGCACCATTGCAGCAAATGAAATAATGCATGGAATATATCTATGATAATAACGGCCAGTTCATGTCATAATAATGATAACAGTGCATGGCCAATAATATCTTACCTAATGATAAACATTCCGCAACGTCAAAAAGGAGGACGGAAACTCATTCCTTCAAGTGTAAGGCCATTTTAGTTTTGTCATCACCAAAACCTTAGGCCTACAATTTTAAAAGTTTTAAATCTTAGTAATTCTGTGACTTTAACAACTCTGACTGGGATGTCAAGGACCAAGCTGTAACAAAATACTTTGAAAAAGACAACTGGAAAAAAATCACGGCCCTTCATTTTACAACGGAGCAACCAACTCCATAGAAATCGAAACCAGACTTTGGGGATGTAAAGTCTGTTGAAATAACCCACGGCCGCAACACCAAGTATTTCGGAACCTTGTGCCATTTTCATTTTGCAGCCATGACACAATTCTATCGAAAACATTCATTAAGCAATTGCTAGATATTTGACTTGTCAAGCTTAAGACACATCTCAAAGAAATCGACCATTGAGGACTTGAGCATACCAGCGAAAATGAAATTGCTTTTCTCAGGAAAACAATCATGTCATTTTTTAAGACTTGCTTTATTAAAAATATGGGTTTGCTTCTTTTCTTTTCTTTTTTTTCTCCTTTTTTTCTTTTTTGTGACTTACAGCAGGGTTAGTATTATTTCCGGGCAGGCAGCCATTTGCTTGCATATGTGAAAGGCTGCAACAATAGTACTGGCAAGTGTGACTTACAGAGCTAAGCTTTACATAACCATACATTCATACCAACATCACAAATGCTAATAAACCTGGAAGATAATCATCAATCCATACGACCGAGCCTAATTGAAAAGGGTTAACAAAAAGGTCAAGCCAGTCCAAAGAACACCTTACAACGCAAATATCACGGCAAACGTTGAACAGAGTGAAAATCATAAAAATCCAACCCATCATAAATTGAGCACTAGTAGAGAATTCCTATCTGTGAATTACTTTCCATGACTCTTGGGTCCTAAATTATATAAAAAAGGAAATTTGGGTTTTTATTTTTACACATGACACCATTTGCCAGCTGTAGACTTTAAAAGACATCAAGTCAATCAGGATGGCATGCAAGCACATACGTACAGAGCTATATATATATTATATCACGTAAATCATATATATATAAATATATATATATATATAGACAAACATACATATATACACATAAACACACCAGGCACAAACTGCAAGCCTTAACTTAGATTTTTACTTGATTAATGCATTTATACAGGGGATGAAGCACAATACACTGAAAAAAATAAATGGTCATAATATTATATGTTAAAAACATCCTGAGAAGTTCAAATTGTGGACTAAAAAAGTCAAGTGAAATGATGCCTAGCATTCCCAAAGATATAATGAAAAAAAGGTTTTGGATTACTGTAGATAATTTCATAATTTAAAAAAAAACTAAACAAACACCAGCATTGAATTACCCACTTCCTCTCATACCACTTTCTCAAAATCAATAAGATGAGAGAGAAAAAAAATTACTGATAATAGTTGATCTTTCATCATACTGGCATATCCAAGGTGGCATTTTGCTATTATCTCAAACTCAAATACATCATCATTAAACTTTGCTGGCTCCCGAGACTTTGATAAGGTTAGGTTATTTACACAAATTGCCTCTGTTTGCAGGGCTGCTCTACTCTGCGGCTGGCGCTTGGTTTTCTATGAAAAAACCAAAAGACAAATTTCCTTTCTGGGATTAAGACATATGTGACCAACAAATACTGCTTTGTCACAACTTCAGAGCAATGAATTTCAGGGGCAACTGGTCAAAGTACATACACCACAATGTCCCGAAACCAAATGGCCTCACTCTCTTAGGGGTAAAGTGGGTGAAGGTATGAGGTTCTAAATCATGCATGAACTCCCACTAAAGAAAATTAATGAAAACAACATGCCTGATCATAAATTTTACAAACCTTTATGGAAATCACAGAAAATGGGCATTCTTCGTCCACTCCATGGGCATTTGTAAAATGTAAAACTATTTTACGTTTGTCCTGTTCACCAGATCACCAAGGACCAATATTGGCCAAGACTTGCTCTTACTCTTAGTCGCTGTACGGATTGTCCACTTTACTTTTCTTTCCCCATCTTATTCCATTTTTTCAAAGCATGTTTTATGTTCTTGCTTGATTTACAAACTTCTGCAGTTGGCAATAACCTCTATAAAGTTATAAGTATCATGCAGTTGGATATCAAACACCCATGAAAACTTCCACAGTTCACATTTATTATACAATATGGTCTGACCTATTATGAAATATATATGGTGATGGCCTTTGCATCAGAGCTGATGATCTTTTAGCAATGATATTGCTATGCCTGGGCAAGTATTATAAGAGGAGTATCAGTGCCCTTCCCTCTGATCTTGCCTTTTTTACCTGAATTCAGAAAATCAACTAGTCCATAAGTCTGCATGATACCAAAACTGATTATTTTGGTAGGATCAAATTTTGCCACGGTGACGGCCGATATGGCCTGCTCTTTTCAATTTTAATCACCGAGGGTTCTTTTGCATGCGCAAAGGCACATGGGACTTCCTAGTTTATCGTCCCTCTCTGATGGGATTAGGCACTCATTCATCCTGCCTACCATGGGATGAGGAGGCAGAAAAAGCACAAAAAATTTGGATTTTGAATCAAGCCTGCACGGCTGGCGATCGAACCCCTGACCTTTGGTTTGGTGGACGAGTGCCCTATCCACTGAGCTATCCATGCTCAATTCACATCTTATAAACACTACTGCAAAGAACTTCACTTTGAGCTGCACTCAAATAAAATACAAAATAAAACCTTGATAATTGTAGTGAGAAAGTCACTCTTTAGAAAAAAAAGAAAGAAAGAAAAAAAGAAATGCTAATGTGATGAGGTTGACAGTGAAACCAGTACTACCTACAGCAGTGACAGGGAAATTATTGTTCGTAAGTAATTTATCTCAGTACTGTACATGAAATTGAAATCTTTGTATCTATACCTTCATCTAAACTAAATCATTCAACAGGAAGCCATATCATGTACGAAGCACTCAATGTTTCTGGTAATGATGACCTCAGGAAATTCAAGGAAAACCCTGTCAACAAATCTCATTGTTTCACAGGCTATATCACATTGCCTTCCACTTATATTTCACGGCAAAGTAGTTATTTAACCTGCCATTTCACAGGAACTTTCAACCCGCTCTACTTTTGTCCAAAATTGGTTTATAATTTGATTAAATTAACTGAAATTTATTCATCATACCTGAAAACTAGTCATTAGTCGACAATGACAGTAATCTGTCAATGATTACACAAAATAAATAATAATAATAACAATAATTATTTAAAATGCTTATGGATGTGCGTAACTGCCATGAAAAGGCTGGGGGGTTAAAAGAGGGAATATTGTTTCGATTAATAATATTAACACTCACACCCATGAAAAAGCAAATGTACAAAATACACAACTAAAATAATAAAATATAAAGATAATAATACAATAATAATAATGATAATAACATGGGTGATGATTAAAAGAAAATAATGAAAGATGAAGATGATCATGAACAGCTTGCATCAAGTTGAGTACCGTAGCAGGCATGAAGAAGTAAATATAAAACCATACATCGCATTATAAAACAACAAGCACAACAACAACTATGCAGCAGGCTCTTCAGATTGCACAACCACCTCTGTCTCAGCAACTTTGTGAGTCGCTGGCGCACTTGCCCCAACAGTGGCGGAGGAAAGGTCGGGGGCGTCCCCTGCCTTACTGCAAGCCACCACCGCATTCTTTTCCAAGGCAGGCAAATTCCTGGAAACGTCTAACACATCATTCTTCATGGACTCCACTGCCACAGGCAAAGAGGGAGAGGAATTTACGTGGTTGGTCTCAGAATTCACAACGTCTTGTGGCACGGTCTTTGAGCTCGAATTTGCAATGGGCCTCAGGTCCCCACTTTCCTGCTGAGACTGTGCTTCAGCAGTCCTATTTCCTTTTTCAGGAACGTCTGCACTGCGTTCTCTAGCAGATCTGTCAGGCCGGGATCTTTGAGGCTTGGGAGCTTGTGAGGCTGGAGAGTGTTGACTCTCAGGCGTACCCGCTGAGTTTGAATGCTTTGTATTTACAGGAGTTTTGGACGAAGAGCCTTCTAATGAACCAGTGGGCCTTGCGCCAGAAGTTACTGACTTCCTTGGGTCGTCTTTCTCTGATGATTTCCTCTCCAAGGCTGCTTCTGCGTCTTTTAAGCGCCGCATTTCCTGCAATAACGATAACAAAAGGTAATAAAAAATGTTATTCAATGAACACAAAGAAAAAGAAAAGAAAAATACAACCCAGCATAAACTACACGTAAACAGAAAAAAGAAATACAATGACAAAAAATAAAGCCTTTTTTATGATGTCTCTTCCCAACCCGTTATCAATTTCTGCAAAGACTGTTTTCATGATGATGGGCTCTGTCTCACGCGAATATCATGCGACTAGACTTACAAAATTACAAGAAAAGAGAAAAGGTTATCGAAGCCTAAAAATACGCAACAAAGCAAAGCACATTTTTCAGTGGTTAAAAATAAAAATTTTCAAAGAAGGATGAACTTCACACCAACTTCACTTTGCTTTATAATATAAGCGATATAGACCTTGCCACTCAAAATTAACACTATATTGAGACTTGAATAATAAATATATATACTGCACAAGATACATACATCATTAACATTATTTTACACAAATGGACCATATAATACAGTAGTTACCGCCTAATTGAAGTCCAGCTTGATGGGCATTTCGCCTTAATGGACTTTTTTTTCAGTGAAACAGGTTCTTTATTATCAAAATCATCCCTCTAATTGGACAGTCTAAAACAATAATTTCGTCTAATTAGACATTTAGATTCAGGAAAAATTGTTTGTAACATCAACTTTCAAAAATATTCAAGGGCCATAGAGTTAGAGAATCCAACTGCATATGAATTGGCTATTGTGCTCCAGGGTGCTGCGTATAAGGAAAGGGTGGTCTGGCAAGGGTTTAAAGGCGGGTAATGGTCCAGGTGTGAACAGAACTAAGGTGTCAAAAATTGCTACAGGGCATAACGGCTCTCAAGCATGAAATGCACTGTCTAGGCCTATGACATGACATGGTTGTTGGCCAATCACATCTCATCCTAGCCCTTAAGTAACCGCCTCCTCAACCCATTGGTCTCACGCTTGACATGTCATATGTTGGACCAAGCCTACGCAATAAAACGGCCATCCCTATGATTGGTCAGTACACAATGATTCTCTTTCGTTTTCCATGGACGTCTGCCAGAGCCCCAGCGCTTTGGTTGCTCAACAAGACAATTCCGTATGGGAAAGTAACTCCCTCTTTTTATGAAATATAACATACAACACCAAATTTGATGACAAGATGAATGTCCAACCATGGACTATCGGCCATCTCGTCCGACGATTTTGGCTAGGTAGACTTTTCGACTAATTGGACGTTTTTGCTGCTTCCCGACGACAGTCCAATTAGGCGGTAACTACTGTAACAATTAAAACATACATCGTTACCAATGTAACTGACCTCACAATCACACAATTCACAAAAAGCTATTCCTAGCTTATCCAGTTTTTTCCAGCACACCATTCCCCTCCTTCTCGATCCAACTTTAGTTCCATTCATTTTTAAATAAAGAATTCATCTCGCATACATTGCCTCCATGTTCAATAGCAACACCATCGCGGTGGTTGAAAATGTAACACAGAGATCTTAACCCTTACGTTGCCAACTTCGCCATAAGGCATATCTTCCCGTTGTAACCGCCATTGCCACATTCTCCATAGGGTGAATTATAAATAAGACTCAATTACAAGGCAAATGCAGGTGGTGAATTATGTATAAGACTCAATTACAAGGCAAATTCAGCAATACAATGCCTTGCAGTATTTCCGTTGATGCTTCCCTTTATCGTCAACGCCCTCCTTTTGCTTCCTGAATTTTTTTTTATGGTGACTAGTGCGTTTTGAATGCATTTTTCACATTTTTTCAACTGAACTGTGGAATCTGACAATGAAGAAGAAATTTGCAGACATGATTCAGACTCTGATGAAGTTTTTCACTCAGATAATGATGATTTCGAGCATAGCGCTAGATCTACATCTAGATCTATTGTCGGCGAATGAAGTGATGAGAAAACGGAAGAAATGAGTTGATAGACAGAGGTAGAGGGGATGAGAGGGGGAGGGGGCGTGGCAGGGGGCATGCCAGACAAGAAACAGGATGGAGGTGGGACACTTTAGTCTTTAGTTGATGTTGAGAATCATTGAGAATGGAGATCCGAAAGAGTGGCTATTTGATTGTAGTAAGGGTGTAGATCTAGTTGGAATACGAAATGAAATGCGACAGTAGAGCCAGAGGACATCAACAAACCTGAATATTACTGTTAGACTCATTCTTCCTAACCAGGCCATTGAGCTAATGAGCAATGAAACAAATAGATATGCCTACTCCCTTGCTTATATCACAAGACATTTACAATCAACCAAGTTTTATAGTAACAAAACAACATTTTGTCTGTTATTCCACACTTACGGGGGCATTTATTTTGTTGATTATGCAGTGAGGGACATCAATATAGGACAATGTATGGGAAATTTGCATACTAATTAGCAATCCAAGATAACCGCCAAGTTCAAATGACCTTATTTGCATATTTGACTTCAGACATAGGTAGCTCATCTACTTATGCATTCTGTCTGAAAATTTCATCAATTTTGAAGTAATAGTTTTCAGAAAGGAATTTTTTTTCTAAAAGAACCACATTTCAGGAAATTTTGCCCAAACACTTGGCAATGGGGATTACATGGTTGTAAATATAGCTTGGCAATTAAGATTAGTAGAATTAGATTCAAAAACAATAAATCCAATCCAGTGAAGAAAAAACATATGATTCAGTTCCATAGTTCTGATTTCAGAAATAATGCACAATTCCCCAATCTATTCACATTCACGTGGCCACTTTCATTGATGGTCAAATGAAATTTGGAGACACGACGAATTATGCAAACAAGAGTGGTCATCGTAATGGCCATAGAACAATGTACTGTAACAATGTGAACTTTGTGTGTATGTAATTTGCGATACGGCAAGGACATTTTCAATGCTTAACACATTGACTGAATAAACCTTGAATTTGAAAAAAAACAAACCATATATATATATATAAGGACGCTGTGCGTCCTGCAATTAAAATTCACATCAAACACAAACATAAACACTATGATTTTATAACAATGTAGAATTCATGTAATCAATGGTTAAAGAGAAATGTACAGCTGTTTCATACCTGTGGATCTACAATAGGTATAGCCGACTTGGGTCTCTTCTGCGGAGTCCTTGACGGATGCTGAAGTTCAGGTGCATAATAGGTTATATCACCTCGATACACCTTCTTAGGCTGAAGCGAGAAGAAAAAAAAACACCAATCCAAACATATATTAAGAACAATCAATAACATTCTTTATTCCTATTATTCCAGTAAAGACTGTTTATTCCAAATCATTAATAAGGTTACATCATAAATTAAATAGTTAGGTTCTTAGAACCGGGGGGGGGGGGGGGGGGGGGGGGAAGGCTCTTAGGTAGGCCAACACACATCAGACTACGGATCCAGAGGTCACAGGTTCTAAGCCACCAAGTTTTTCCTTAAGCAAAAAAATGCACTTGAACCAGGTGAAAATGGGTACAGTTTCTGCTGGGAAAGCACTCTGCAATAGACTTACATCCTAATGGGAAAGCGATAGATTTAACCAGCTGAACCAGAAATAATGTAATTAAAGTAAAATAACATATACCCAGACAAAACACCCAGGAAACAGCCAAGAGAGGAAGGAAAAGAGGGAGGCCCAAGAAAGGGTGGACTGACAATATACCCGATGGGTCGGAATATTGATATTGATAACCCCACTCTCCTAAGGACATGAAACACCAACAAGCTTTGAGAGAAATTTCAATGTCTGCTTCCATTGTGATGCCCTTTTAACTCCACGGGTTACAGGATGAGAGATTCAGTGATTGAGTGAAAACAAACAGTAATATAAATTAGTAATAAGGTCTGTCGATGGCGCAAATGCACAATATAAACAAACAAAAAAACAACGCAAAATCAAATTTGCTAAAATCAAATAGAAATATCACATCTTGAATAAAATAAAAATTAACATAAATAATGGGCCAAAAAATTTCTACTGAATTGCTATTTGGAAGAGTTCACTCTTGGGGTCTTTCTTGAATGATCTTATACAGTAGTTACCACCTAATTGGACGCCGGCTAAATGGACTTTTCGCCTTATTGGACGTTTTTTCAGTGAAACGGAATTTTTATTATCAAAATCACCCCTCTAACTGGACGGTCCAAAACCAAAATTTCGGCTAATTGGACGTTTAGATTCGGGAAAAATGGTTTGACCAACAACATTCAAATGTATTCAAGGGCCATGAAGAAACGAACTTTGCATACGAATAAGCCATTGTGCTCCAGGGTGCTTAGCGTAAGGAACGGGGTGTCTGGCATGTGTTTATTGGCGGGTACTGGTCCAGGTGTGAATAGAGAGCGAAGGTATCAAAAACTGCTACAGGGCATGACGGCTCTCAGGCATACAACGCACTGCCTGGGTCTACACCATGATGTGGTTGTTGGCCAATCATATCTCATCCTGGCGTTCAAGTGACCACCCCCTCGACCCATCGGTCTTGCACTTGACATGTTTTATGTTGAATGAAGCCTTCGGCCATCCCACTGATTGGTCAGCACACTGAGACCTTGACTCTCTGCTCCGTTTTGCTTGATCGTCTGCCATCAAAATTACCCCTCTAATTGGACGGTCCAAAACCAAACTCTCGGCTAATTGGACGTTTAGATTCGGTAAAGATGATTTGACTAACAACTTTTCAGTTATACCAGGGCCGTAAAGAAACCAACTTTGCGTATGAATAGGCTATTGCACTCCAGGCTGCTTAGCATTTAATAAAAGGAAATGGGGGGTCTGGCAAGGGTTAATTGGCAGGCTCTGGTCTAGGTGTGAATACAGAGCTAAGGTGTCAAAAACTGCTACAGGGCATGACGGCTCTCAAGCATACAACACACTGCCTGGGCCTACGCCATGACATGGTTGTTGGCCAATCATAACTAATCAAAGCGTTTAAGTGACCACCCCTCAACCCATCGGTCTCGCGCTTAACATGTATGTTGGATCAAGCCTACATAATACGACCATACCTCTGATTGGTCCGCATACTGAGACAATGATTCTCTGTTTCCTATTGCTTGGTCGTCGGACAGAGTCCAGGTGTTTTATTTACTCGACACGACAATTTGACATAGGAATGTAACTCGCTGTTTTTATGACATACAGCAACCCCTTAGATGGTGTGACCATTGTCCAACCATGGACTGTCGTCCCTCTCAAACGGTTGTTTTGGCTAAATGGGTGTTTCACCTAATTGGACGTTTTCGTTGCTTCCGGACGACCGTCCAATCAGGCGGTAAATACGTACTGTACAATCACAGGCCTATCTATGTCTATATTGTGGTCAATCTTTTACCGAATAATGCCACCAGGCACTCAAACAAATCACACATGCAGTGATGTTAGTTATGCAGAGCTTCTAGGACATATATATGTTTTCTCATGTTATTTTCTTGTTTGCATTTTGTGAACTGTGAGCCAAAACTTTATCCACAGAGATTCCTAATGATCCTGATTGGTAAGTCGATGTAATTATCCCGACACCATGTGTAAAATCTTAAGGCCACAGCAGAAACACAAGCAAATTGTGGGACTAATTTGTCTATAGGTTCTTCGATTTTTGGGCTAGGGTTAGGGTAAAAATTAGGGACTATTAGTATCCCAGGTGTCCGAACATTGACCAGAGCTTGATCAGACTCACATCCAAATAGATGTAGCCGATGAGAATGAGTCATTGTCACTATCTGGATCCTAAATTCAAGGCAAACTATATCTAGATTCTCGATTAGAACTTGATCTTTAAACAGACTGACAGACTCTCCGGGAAGTGTATACCCCTCAAACAACAAATAAATTAAAGTAGCCATACTTATCAAAGCAAATAATAGACAAGCAATATGAGGACTTCAAATCAATACATGAAAAACGCCCAAATCATTTCTGCCAAGTATAGACGTGAAGCTTATTTCTGCCAGTAGCTAAAAATAGAACACACAGGGAACCAAAATTTCAAAAACTAAATAGATGAGTTTTAGAGAAAGTACAAAAAAATGCAGGTAGATTTGTAATATAACTATACAACAGGCAACACAAAAATAAACATGGATATATATATGTTTATGTGGATACCCCTCAAAGAACAAAGAGCTGGAAATACTTTTTCAAAGCAATTAATGGACAAGCAATATTACAACGGAAGGAAATGAATTAATTCAATATGAAATATAGTCACACGAAATCTGGTATATTTACACTGTCTTCGTCAAATGTAGACAGCCATGTATATTCATGTTTATAATACAAAAAAAAAAAAAAAAAGAAAAAAAAAAGTTCCACTCTATTCATCCCAAAAGGGAAATCTGCCTTTTGAGTTTTGACCGAAAACAGAGATTCAGCCGCAGAGCAGAGCAGCAAATGGAGGCAATTGGTGTAAATAGCCTTGCCCAAGGGTTCACAATTTATTAAATTTCCATCATGAGGGATTCGAACCACCAACCTTTCGGTTGTCAGCCAAGGATACAACTGCTGAGCTACTGTGACCACAATTGAACACATTCAGATTGTGGAATAAATTCCCAATCAATGTAAAACAGTACTAGTAGGGGTAAGGATACAGAACTCTAAGATTTCAAGCAGAAATTTAAATGTACAACACTATTATAAATATATACTAGAATAATAAAGTAAGTTAGCCACGTTGACAAGAATACTCAGCTATCTGAGTTTGTCGGCTATTATAAAGACTAAGACTAAAAAGGAATAAGAGGAATTCCCGCTATTTCTGCTGTCAGGTTAGCTCGGAACCTACTGTTCAGGATGCCGGTAACTAAAAACAACACAGAATGAATAAGCCCCAACCTTTTATTTATGCTGAGAACTGATTCACACTCGTCACATGCTTTTGTGAAAGAGCCTTCTCTGTGGGCAGATGTTACCTCTGGAATCAGCTTACTGAAGAGTGCAGGAACGCACCTTCGTACGAATTTTTCAAATGATCGCTTAAAACTCAGTTTTTCAAAAAATCATAAAAATATGACTATTATCTGTCTTCATAGTTTTCTGCATGGAAAATTTGAAAATTCTGCAGACTTTTATCCCAAAATGACCAAATTCTGCAAGGTTGCGACCAAGACTTCTTTTTCCATACTGCTTTATATAATTTCACTAATTAAATCGTAAGTTGAGAAGTAGCACTAGAGACAGAAAAAAAAAAAAAACAAAACAAAAACAAACAAAACCACAATTAACAGCATGCAATTGTTATTTTTGTTTAGAAATACAAGTTAATAATGATAACAAAAAGTGTCATCTCTATAGAAATGAGACGTAATTGTATAATTCCAAAAGCAGGAGAGCTGTCAGTTTGAGCTATGTCATTGATAGAGTTATAGCAGACTACACAAAAATTTGTATTCTATTCTTTTGGTAACAGGCAGCAAGTGACAGCCTTTCAGGATTGGTGTTACAAGTTTTTTCTGAATTTCAAATACATTTATCACTTAGGCTGCACATTTACAGTTCTGAGCTGTCAGAATTCGTTTGACAGGGAAAGCAAAGATCGGCAAATCAACAGTAGATCTATAAATGATCATCATTGTCGCAGAACTCAGTTTGTTTCGAGAAAAATGGATAAAAACTTTTTCTGAGGCAAAATCACGATATCAGCCCCTACTTTCGCCAGACTAATTCACATTTGAAGACGTTTTTGATAGGGCATAATGAATCATAGCTTTATTACCTAGAACAAAGAATTGTGCGCCTTAAGCGTTAAGCATCGTAAAATCTGCTGAGCTTTCCGTGCATGCTCAAGGCTTTAGTTTTGCCGTGGGCCATATGCCTGCAGAGCAGCAATAGCATGGTCAACACTGGGGCTACAATGTAGAACACCAAAGACACCATGTGTACATAACGTTTTGCAATGTCTTGGTATCGTAATTAGTAGTCTTCACATAAATGCAGACAGTACTAGAGCCGTTTTCTAGTCCATCCTATGACAAGAAAGCCTCTCCCTTGGGTGCAACATTAATGCAGAAAATCTCTAGAAGACATTCTGCCATGTGGAAATGACACTGATTTTACTGCAACATAGACAGGGTATGCTGGGGTTGCTGTGGAGGAGAGGAGGCAGGGATGACCCTCAGGGAGGGATGGATCAGTTTGATGCAGACCGACCTGGAGTCCAAATTTGGATAACATTCCCCATTCATGTGCATTGTGTTACGAACTTGTTACTTGCTATCTAGGAGGACTGAGTTAACTGGGTATTTTTGTACAGAAAGGGCGATAGAACATCCTGGGGTGGTTGTCGCGGTGCACATGTTGGGACATGATGGCCATCGTTATATTATTTTTGAGAGATGATTTCATTTTCCCTGTAAATCATCTCTCCTTTT
Source organism: Plocamopherus imperialis (assembly GCA_039654505.1). NCBI lineage: Eukaryota > Metazoa > Mollusca > Gastropoda > Nudibranchia > Polyceridae > Plocamopherus > Plocamopherus imperialis. The sequence goes on from JBCHJU010438003.1 coordinate 13,265, forward strand.
TGCTACATTTTATTATAATTATCAAAAATAGAATACTTTTGTACTACTATTCTGAATGCTTCTTTTCCTCCTTAGCATCCGTTTCTCCCCCTCTTTTTTCCCCCTGGGATGCTCCAGTGGTTAAGGGGGTGTAAAGCCATCAATCTATCAAACTTAATGCAAAGAGGGGGGGGGGGGATAAGAGAGAGACAGAGAGAGAGACAGAGAG
>JBCHJU010438114.1:0-13466 GCA_039654505.1 Plocamopherus imperialis
GATTCTTGCTGACAAAAAAAAAAAAAAAAAATATATATATATATATATATATATATATATATATATATATTGCTACTTTAATACCAGGCTAATTACTTACCTAACTGTCACATTCTCTCAAAATACTAATCAAAATGGCTGCAATATTCACTTGATTTGCATATATCTGAATACATGTTAATCTTTAGCTTGCTCATCTGTCTAACGAAGCTGATAATTTCATCACCCTGTTTCAGAGCCCGAAGTTTTTAATTATCTAAAAGTGCCATTTTTCCTGAAAATGTTCAACTACATATAATCATTTGAGATATCATAAAGCAAAATATTCTAAATAGCCAAAGATTTTTTTCTCTTCAAATAGATTAAAAAACAAATTTTAACCCACACAGCGAACTCTTCCTTTATAAAGGATGGCTAACGCCAAAGAACCTGGAAAGCGTGCTGGTCATATAAAGGTCAGCGACCTACCGCAAGGGAGGGGTGTTCATTCTTTATGAAGGATATGATCACTGAACTTTGCAGTGAAAAAATTTGATACTCTTTTTGAAACAAAATTACCCATCAAGAGCAAAGTAGAAATTATAGAAATAGTAACCATGAGATTGTAAATTAATTCATGCATGTTCACCCCCATTGTTATCACATTCAACTATTTAACAAAACTTTTTACTGCATCAAATACTACATCTTTTAGCCTTTGTTATCATTTGTTTGCCTTTGTTCACTTTCATTTCTCATCTTGAATTATTTGCTAGAGAATGGGGGCCATTAGTTGTTCTAAGAATGCTTTTTCAAACCATAAAAAGTTTATTTTCAGACTGGGAATATGCCTTCAAAAACTGCCATATGTATGTTTCTGTTTACAAACAACTGGGTTGCCTATCAAACATGGTGGTGCACATAACATGTCATAAAAAAACAACCCTTTGGACCATACAAAATACCACACAAGATACGCAATTCGATAAATTGTCCTCTCTTTTTACCTTTTCAATGTCCCACTCAGTCCATCTGTGAATGTTTCTGTTGATACATGTTTGCAGATCAACATCTAGCTCACCAACATAGACCTGCACATATAATCAAAGCAAGCTTCAATTATTATCTCATCCAAAACAATTATTCACATGAAACAATTTAAAGATTTATATTACTCTACACTATTATCGGTAAAGCAACTAAAATCTTGCAAAATGTCCGAGCTGAAAATAAGTGCAGTGACATGGCATAAAATTGAAAAAAAAAAAAAAATCAAGATTTCCAACCTGAAATCCTCTTGATTTGGCGTAGCTCCAGAACTCAGAGAAGTGAGTTACTCTCTCGTTAGTAGCATCAACAATGATAAAAGGGAAAAATCCATCATCTACAGTCTTTTTAAATGACTTCAGTAAACTCTGCCTATAAGAGTCCTCTAAATCTTGTTCATATTCATATTCGAGCACCTATGAAAAAGAAAATGGAAGAAAAAAACCCAATAAAAACAGGACATTCACATTAATTTCAACATTGTTTCTACAAAGGTAAAACGTTTGGGTGTTTTTCTTCGGAGTTGTAATATTTTAAATAAAAATAATAAAGACATTCTTAAATCTAGAATTATTACGAAAGATACAATGATTTTCTATGAAAATATTCACACTATTTTCTTCACATGATTTTGATCATTTATTAATCTTTGAAAATATGTATTAAAACAATTCAAAGGATATTTTAAGGAATCATCACTCACTCTTAAAAAAGAAAAAACCCTTTAAAACCAACAATTTGACAAGTTACTTTTGCTCAATTTTGTTTCCATCATAATTCAGGTCTACTCCTTGATAATCAGAAGTCTCATAATAACAAATTTGCAAATTATGATTATGAATATTAATGCTGAAATAATAATGAACATAAAATCATCACTAACCTTTCTTTTGACTGTCTTTCCTGTTTCAGGATCTTTCTCTGTTTTGTCAGTCTCAACCATGAAATAGTCATCCAAGCACAACATTCGAGGAGCATTGCCACCAAAACTGATTTCTTTTTCCTTTAAAGAAAAATGAAAAAATATTTTCCAAAATAACTGATACATTCATTCAACTTTGCTCTGTCCACAATCTACAGCAACATCAGGGTGTATAGACAGAAAATATGGACATGAGAATTTGCATAAGTAAGCCCAACAAAAAGTTACTAAGTCTATTCTAAGATACATGTATTTTAACCATACTAGCTCGAAATGCGTAGATCTACGCCAAGCGGTAAAAGACTTTGAGTGACACGCAGGTAGTTTATGAATGCAGGCCTCCTCGGCTGCCGTGAAGCACGGGTAGTTTATGAACGCTTCAGACCCTGACCTTCTGTGACGGAAAATTTTGATATCCCATAAATGGTAAATGACCCGGAAGTACTACTAATTATAATTTTAAATAGTAATCAATCACTGTGCAAGTTATTTTAAGCTTCTAGCCCACAGGATAGCTTTGATATTGATTGACAAAGGCAGGGGTTTCCCCAAACACACGAGTCTACTATTAGTTCTATGCTAGCACATGTTTACATCGGGGTTGTGTCGAGTTAAGATTTCTCTATATGGATACTTTTATTTTACTTGCTGTTTTTGTTTCATTGAGAGGTTGAAATATATGGCTACAAAATGTGTTTCATCAAGCATTTTGTTACCTATTTGGTTTTTTAGCAAACCTATCTAGTTCTCCACGAAAAATCTCACTTAGCCCCTCTCCCTCAGCTCGCGTGTCAAATCATCCGGGCCTGGCATGCCATGATTTCACAGGTCACTTTCGCTTAAACTGTGAACGCTTCTAGGGTAAATTAAAAAATATCACCTGTCATAACTGAGTCTTATTTTACGAAATCAGACAAAAGGTTAAAAGGAAGATCTTTGACAACATTCAACAAAGACAGAAAGAAAAAAATCTCATCTCAACCTCACTCTAAAATTCCATCAAAACAAAGATTTCACCTTCTCAAAATTTATTGCAAGATAGAAAATACTGAGAAGACATTCAAAGCACAGACAAATAAGTGAATGAATGAAGTTGATCATGTCAATACATACTCTGAGCAATTTGCTGACATAGGTTTTGCCACTTCCTGGCAAGCCTCTGATGATAGTGACCAATTGTGGTGGCCGGGCTGCTCTTCCTGGAGGGCAAAGAAGATCTTCAATCTGAAAGGGAGAAACAACACACAAGTAAAAAAAAAACCAGGGTGCAAAGGCTACGATAACGAGAGATATTAATTAAATTCAAAGCTTAACTTCATAAACATCTATGACGATTGAAATTATGCCAAATGATATAAATGTGTAAATACCTATATAAAAAAATAAAGAAATAAGAGGAATGCAAATGCTCACACATATGTATTACATACAGCAAAGCACAATGAAAACATTGACATGCATTAAATATAAATCATTCACCCAGTCATTCAAAAGCACAGTGCAGTCACTCTTAAATAAGAGGCAAAACAATCACATATTAAAAAACATCTCCATAGCATTTAGACAAATTCTTAACCTTGACAATTTCATTCTTTTTGAAAGAGGTGGTGGCAGAAGGAGTTTTTCCAATCAAAGGTGGGGTGCCTCGGACATCTGGTGAGAAACTACCTTTATATGGATCTCTGGGGTTGAAAAGTAGGAATGAAAGCAACTTCTAGACATATCAACTTTGCAAGTCACCATTATTAAATTCTTATATTTGATGGGAGTGTCCACCAGAGAAAAAAAAATTCCAAATGTAATTTTCCTAATATTTCGTAACAATAAAAGCTTACTTTACATGACTGAATATGGAATCCAAATTATTGGAAAACATATTTTCTCTTCTTTTAGCTTTCATTTTATGTTGGAAAACAAATGACTTAAAATGTGCCCCAGACTCACAAAAATCCCTTTCCCACTTTGATTGGAACAAATACAAGACTTTGAGGATTATACCATCAGATGAGTTGACTGAAAAAAATATACTCTTTTGAGGACTTTGATTTGTGATATCAAATAAAATGTGCATAAACATCAATCCAAGTTTTATTTTATCTACACAGACTTCCAAGAAGCCATTGAAAATATTTGTAAAACATTAATCATCATGTATAAACACAAACCTCACAGCTGCCAAGTATCTTCCATCGGATGACCCTTCTGACTTTCTTGGATCGCAACTGTCAAGATCCCCCATCCATCTCTCTGGTTCTTTGCCCCTGCGGCCATCACTTCGACTGACTGGTTCTGGTTCTCCTCTATATCTTTCGAGAAAACTCCGTCTTTGGGAATCTGGGTCATCATTTCTCTCCCTGTCGTATCTCTCATGGGATCTATGGTCATCTCGATCGTCCCTCCTCCCTCCACCAGACAATCTACCTTCATCTCTTCTGTAGCTCCCTCTCTCCTCTCGCCGGTCATCATACCTTCTGTCATGTAATCTATTATCATAGTCTTTAGAGTCAGTCCGATCTGCAGTTGATCGTTCACTTCTTTCAAAATGCCCTTTACTTAGTCTATCATCATAATCTCTTTCACTTCCACGGCTCGCTTCAAATTCTCTTTCTCTGCTACGCCTTCTTGGTGGAAATTGGTCATCCCTATCTCTGGAGCTTTCATAAAGCCTTTCTCCTCTCCCACTACCTTCAATCTCTCTTTCCCTGCTTCGCCTTCTTGGTGGATATTCATCATAATCTCTGGAACTTTCTTTCAAAGAATCCCTGAATCTATAGCCTCCACGATCGGAATTTTCCGGACGATAATCATCATGAACACTGTCTCGGTATCTTTCATCCCTCCTGGCTCCATCATATTCCCTTTCCCTGTTTCTGCTATCACGTCCACTCTCTCTCATGCTGTCCTTTTCATACTGACTCCTGGGGGCATCTCTGTCTTCCCTTTCCCGCTTGAAGTAGTAGCCCGGTGAACTTGGCCTTTCCCTATCTCTATCATAATCAGACTTTTGATAAAATGAGTCCTTTGATTCTCTGTTTGACATTTGAGATGATCGTGAGCTTGACTTCCACTGATCTGAACTTTCTTGTGTCTCCCCACCTCTCCTATGACCGTGGTCATAAAACACAGGCTGGCGACCAGATTCAGATGGTTCTCTACCTTTGTCACCATCCAATCTCTCTCGTTCCCTCGCAGACCGATCTGTTAACAAGAATGAATGAAACAAAAGAAGACATCAAAAAAACAATTAATTTTACATTATCACCTACTGCTTCTCCTTGTAACAAATTTCCTTCTTAATGGATACAAAGAAGGAATAGCTGACACTTCTTAATGGATACAAAGAAGGAATAGCTGACACTTGCAGTGGCAGAAAATAAGCTTCTATCATGTCATTATTATTGTTGTTGTTGTTATTATTATTATTATTATCATTATTATTACTGTAGTTAACGCCTAATTGGACGGTCATCCGGAAGCATCAAAATTGTCCAATTAGGCGAAATGTCCAGTTAGCCATAATGATAGGATGAGAGGGATGATAGTCTATGGTTGGACAATGATCACACTATCAAAAGGGGTTTTGCATTTGATTATCTTTTCTTTTAAAAAAATGTAGTGCTCATTGTGGGCTCCCAGGCTGGAATTTTTGCGCATCACTGCAGATCTACTCAGTCACTTGAAAATTACAAAGACAATTTTTCAGAAAACATTATACATTAGAGCATATTAAAAAACAAATAGCATGGCTCAATCAAATCAAAATCAGGGCCTGTATGTACCATTACTTCGTAAATCTGACATACTTCGGGTCTACGTATTCGTACGAAAGAAGATGAGTAGCTGCCGATTTACGCCTCATGCGCTAAGGGGTTCTTAGTCCCAGGAGCAAGTAAGAAGGTCCTAGGCCTAGGTGGAGTTGAAGCGCATGCGCAGTGATGCTTAATCTTCGTTTCCGTTAGGCTCTAAGCGAAAATCGGCCATGTTCATACTATTATCAGTTAGCAATACTTCGACCACATAGACGGTAAATAAATAAAATCAAAAATGTAAAACTTGAAAGAAATGATTCAAAACTCATTTTCAAGTTGTTTTCTATGTGGGAAAACCATAAATTCACACAAAAATCAAATTTTATGGATGTAAGATTTTTTTTTTAAAAGGATGAAATCGCTTCTTTAATCCTAGTATTGATGCGTCTTGTTAAAAGTATAAACAACTACTGCGCATTTTTTACATATGAATTCATTCAATCATCCATTCGTTCACTTCGTGAACTCTAATTATAATTGTCATAATTCAACCTCTACTATTCTAGGCCATAATAATTACTACAATTGTTTATTTTATGCTGTTTACATTATGTTTTTGGCATTTTTTTTTATGTAAGCCGCTGCGATGGCGGTCTTGCTGTCTTAGTCTTGAGTTACGCAGGTCCCTACCTGTCGTAAAACTTACACCAGGGACTAAGCGTTCTTAAGCGCTAGTCGGTAATGGAGCATACCACATAGGCCTGTGTCGGGCTTTATTGACAAAACGTCCACATAGGCGAAGCATCAATCTAGCCAGAGTCCAATTAGGCGGTAAATACTGTATTATTATAATCAATATTATTTGGGACTTTCTTAACTAGCAAAAGGATGATTAAAAGTGGACAATAATACCTAAAGCAAATACAGTACTGTCCAGTCAAATGCCCAATGGTTGGGAAGCAGACAAAACCTGCATTTAACCAACTCATGCATTTAAACAGCAGGTTCGAGATGGCATTCCTGACACTTTTAAAAGGGTTGATAAATCAGGATGACATAATTTCCAACATTAAAACATCGAGTGTGATGACAGTCAATAAACTGTCAATCAAAGGTTGACCCTATGATAGGGAATAGAATTTCCATGAGCATCAAGCCATGTTTCATTAGCATAAGAGGAATAAATTAAGGTGGAACTTCAAATCTATTGTAACAGTCATTAATGAATAAATGAACAAGAACACTGAACGTAACACAGGGTGAGCTGGCAACAAGACGAGGAAAACAAAAGGTGAAGCCTCTAGTTTATTAGCTTGGTCTTGAAAACCCACGAGGATCAAAAGCACAAGTGGTCGTCTTGGTCAGGTGATCGTCTTGGAGAGGGGTTTGTCAGATCACTGAATATAATGTCTACTTAATGAACATTAAAAGTTGTGTTTATCATGATTGTCATCATGATATATCATGTATTGACACCTAGAAACATGGCAATGACCAGAGCTATACTACCAATACTAGCATGGTACTGATGGATGTGTGCAGAGCTTTCATCATTAAAAAAAATTATGAAAGTGGGTAGTCAATAAAATTTAATTGATCTTGACTGGTTGTCTTGGACAGGTCGCGAGTGTACATCGTCAATGAAAAGAAGAGGTTGCGGCCACAGTGGCTCATCTTGGATAGATGTAAAATATATGAAAAATCAAGGGAGTTGACGGAAAGTGGTCATTAGACAGTTGGTCTTACACAAGTGGTCATTTGAGTAGCTTCGACTGTATATAGTAAAAGTTTTGGGACTGAAACAGAGCTTTATGATGCCTCAATGATGATTACAAAGTAAAACGTGGTCATGTAGAAGTGAACATAAAAGGAAATTACTGTCAGCATAAAAAATGGTAGAGAAAACATGACCTTGCTTCGCAAAACAGGCATTTATTCGACATTTCATATTTGAGACGTGGCATTAAAAGGGATGATCTAGGCTCATCAATGCACCAATCCAACCAACCCATTTCACAGAAAAATGCAAAGCAAACCATCCAAGCTAACAAAAGAGAAGAATGGCTCAACAAATGGGCAATGGGAAAAACAGAAAGGATTGTCTTTCAACACATGGCATCCCCTAATCCAAAAGACCCCTTGAACACCCTAGAGAGGCCAGGCCAGATCATCACCTTCCACCTCAGAACTCAGCACACCATGCTCAATGTGCAGAATCTGTACAGACACAAGCCCAGCTTGCCTCCTCTGCAATCACCCCCAAGAAACGGTCCATCCCGTCCTTTTCGACTGTCCAGCTCTAAACACCCTAGGTGGACAGTACCTCCCACCTTCCCCAGACATCCATAGCACTCTATACGGCAACACAGAGCAGCTACGAAAGACTGCCAAATTCTCCGCCATGGTTTCCGGCCAAAGGGCCCAAGCTCAGACGACTGCTGGTTAGGATAAGGCAGTAAGTGGGCATTTAACCAAAGTGGGCATTTATTGGGCAGACATTTTAGTAGTAAGTTTAAGAATTGCATATCAATGCAATCTGGCATATCAAAACTCACCTAACCGACTCTCTAGACATTCTTCTGGCTTTTGACCAGAGTCTCCAGCATCATCTTTACTTGATTGACCATGCCCATATTCAATCACTTCCTGAGGCAGCGCTGTTGATGCTGAAATGAAGATGAGATTTTCAACAGCACAAAACATTTTGTACATTTATGTAAATGGCTAATCAAAAAAAAAAAAATCTGAAAAAGGTGCAGCCCTGCCTGAAGTCTAGTACTAATGCATATTACTATCATACATACTATTATTATAAACAACAAAATAAAACAGAAAAAAGGTCGCTCATGTCATCAAAGAAAATCCATTCATTCTTAATACTTAATTGTATAAAGTACATTCAATTTAAGCTCTACCAAAAAAGATCTCCATCTTATCAAAAGGGTGGAAAGTATAAAATCTCTTTTGCCCCTGAACTTTTCCCCGGTGGAGCAGCTTCAATCGGTATATCATGCAACCAACCTTAGGCAGTCAGACCATAGAACTTCACGCTACATGCCATACGCGGCATGCTAAACATTATGCAAGATGATGTGATATGCTGAATTACATGTATTCTAAATTTTCTAAGCTTTGGAAGAAACTATGCACTAAATTTATAACATTTTAAACAATTTGCTAATAGCCTAAGGCATAGGGCCTATACTCAGCGGTTTCCATACCTCCCTCACACACACATGCCCACACAGGCCACAAAACACAAGCATGCGATCACCGGAAATACCAAAGTCACACTAGGCCTAGGCTGTCTGCCCACAAGGGCTGGGCAAGATTCTGATTCTAGAAACAGTCCACCGATTCCAAAGTAAATAAAATGGGTTCTTCATAGTGAAACAGTGGGGGATTCCACCTAGCTTTGGGCCAGGCAACAATTCTGCATCAGTTTGGTAAAGAAACGGTCCACCTCTAATTAATTCAATCAGCCAGTTGAGGTTTGGTTCATCAGCAGAAAGTGTTGTCACAGGAAGGCCGATGACAGACAGGCAGGTTTACGTCAGGTAGGCTTATGATGACATGGTGGTTGAATGGACTGGCTGATTTCAAGACGAAGAGCGTCATGTCTAGGTGAGCGGAAGAGACATTCCATTAAAGTCTAGTCCCCATACAGTCGACGCAAAGTCAAAATCAAACCGGAGTCGGATCTGCAGATCTTAATGCCTGAGAATCGCTTGACTGCTCATTCTAATTCTAAGGAACAATTGAAATCACCCAGCCCTACTGTACACTACATAGCCCTCCCATATGGTGGGCCTTGCTATATTATATTACAGTAACATTGTATGACGTGTATCAGTATTTAATAGTATGGTCCAAATAGGCTGCCGCCTACTGCGCTGTACCAAGTCTTGCGTGCGCTGTTTAACTTAAGCTTCGCACCCAGCGTATTTCCTCTCTCAGTAATAGCTCTACACCAGGACGCACTAATCTACATGTAATTAGAAAACAGCAGGATTCCTCTCACAACCAGCCTGAGCGGAGGCCATGGATTATTTGCCGAGACCAGTGCTTCCGCGGATCAAAGCCCGATATCAGTGTTGTCACGGATATTCGCAGATCCAAGGAAAACTTTTCATCCTGTAAAAATTAATTTCAAACTCAAAACAAAGCAAAATCACCAATACAAAACAGGCGAGAGGCTTTTCTTTCATTATGAAAATAATGGGGTTTTTAATGCATTCTTCAAAAGCAATCTAATTTATGATTCATTTTCTCTAAGGACAAAATTGATTTTATACCCCTTTATTTTTAAATCTCTGGATAATATTTTCTTTTTACCCTTTTCGGCTTTGTCATACTCCGGGTATGCATCATCAGTCATGGGTGGTGGGGGTCTCCTTTCATAAAGTGGATCATATCTTGGTCCCCATTCGTCAAACCTGAGGAAAAGTTTTATATGATGTAAAAAAAATAAATAATAATAAAGTAAAAGGATGATTAATAAATGATACAAAAACGTGATTGTCACAAAGTGGATTACAAAGAATTACTTGGAAGTCAATATTCAGCAAACAAAGCAACTTATAATTTCTCTGTTATAATGACAACAAATAAGTAATATGAACTATTATGTACGATCCATTATCTTTTGAATCTTAATTTTCCCCTCTCACTCTAGCAGGCAGGTGGGTTTTAGTGAATACCTGCAAGATTTCATACATAAATGAAGAAAAAGAAATAAGGAGATAGAAGAGGAAAGAAAAGAAGCATTTTTATCTAATAGTTTTATATGACCACATTGTATGCGATTTAAATAATAGTTGGGGGCTTTTTCTAATGAATTCATGTATTTTTATGCTTAATTTCAGATTACTTCTTTGACTGTAACCATTGACTAATTTATTATATTTTGCCTTCTCTTTGAAATGCAATCCAAACCCAACAACACCCAAAGAAACAATAAACAAATAAAAAATCACTCAAGACAAAAAAAAACCAACAAAACAAAATAAAAATAAAACCAAACAAAAAGCAAAAAAAATAATAAATAAATAAAAAAATAAAAAAATCTAAAAGCTAAACCCTAAAATGACAAACCATAAACCTTGCCAAACACAACAAAAACAAATGTATCCATTACCATTTGCATTGGTAGCAACAGATTAAGTGAAAAAGCACATTTCCTCTGTGGTTGGCAACAAATCTTCTAGCATATCTCCATACTGATCAACAAGTTTGTTCTCATGTTTAAAATGGCTCTCTCAACAGTGAATATTAAATCCTAAATATGTGCCCAGAGTCTAAACATTACAAAAACGTGTGCAAAGTAATGTTTGAATTGCTTCCCTTTTACCATGAATATTATACTATTCTAAATTCAGTTTTTCTCTATTTACCACTCTATTCAGCATTTTGAGAATTCTTAATCATACTGTTGGTAAGAACTGAATTGTGCCAAGCTGGCAGGCTTGTTTCAATTCTAACCGTGAAGACTTCTTTAACAAACGCAGGGTGGAAAGTGTAAAATCTTTTTTTTTTACCCCTGAACTTTTCCCGGTCAAGCGTCTTCAATCAGTATACATGATACAACCAACCTTAAATGTTATGCAACATGATATAACATGCTGAATTATTGTATATAATCAATAGGAAGAAGCTGTGGACTAAATTTAGAAAATTTTGAACAATTTGCTTTCTAGGGCCTGCACCCAGCTGATTCCATACCTCCCTCAAACAAACACACACACACACAGAGGATACAACACACAAGCACACCATCACCAGAAATACCAAGGTAGCATTTAAGTCTAGAGTGTCTACCCACAAGGACTGGGCAAGATTATGATTCTAGAACCAGTTCCACCAATTTCAAAGTCAAATATATATATAGAGAATTGGTTCTATGCTATATAATGAAACCATGGAGGATGACACCTAGCTTTGGCCAGGCAACGATCATGTGATTCTGCTTCAGTTTGGCTAAAGCAAACGGTCTATTCTGTCATGTTTGGTTCATCAACAGGAAATGTTGCCACAGAAAGACCGACAAAAGACAGGCTGGTTTAGGTATAACAATAAGAAGGTTCTTCTTCTATTGTGTGGGTGAGTATGTGCGTGCATGATAAGATGGACTAGCTCATTCCAAAACAAAAGACAGAGTCACGTCCTCCACGATTCTAAGTCGATGCAATGTCAAAATCGAAATCGGGTTGGTTCTGCAGATCCCAATGCCTGAGAATCATTCACTGATTGACTTACTTTGACTTATTGCCTTTCGCTGTCGTGGTCATCGGACTTCGCAGCTTCGGCCGTTCTCCGAATCTCTCTGCTGAGGGCAAACCATTCTTCTCTGTCTTGTGCAATACTTCTAATTTGTTCTAGTTCTGTTCACTTGTAGAAATTGGAAAGAACCGTTGCCCTTTGTTGGTAAACGAGAAGCACAATTGATTTAGCAACTTGTAAGATAGGTTAAAGATTATTATAGTTTCATAACATGTTATTATATCTGCTTGTATATAGTTAATTATAGTTTATATCGCAAAAGTTACTATTTGGTTTTGACTTTTGAATAGAATGTATTGGCTTGATAGGTGAGGACGTGTTGTTGTTTTTTCTTCTCTAGGCGAGGCCGATCGCAAAATAATGTCTAGGGATCAATTCTCAATGGAACCACGACTTTTCTTTTCTAATTTATCAAATAAATTTATATTTTTCCTTCTCTGTTTGTAATAATTCTCAATAGGACCATTCGAAACTGTCTAGGTCTATTATAGTGTCGGATCTAGTAAACTGTGTTATGCCTTTTGAATGGCGATGTTTACGTTATGGTTTGTTGTACTTTATACTCTCATCAAATTGATTCCCCCGTCTATAACATACCGTGTCGTTCCTTTACAAGATGGATCTTTCACCTTGCCACTCCGACGATGGACGCTTCACACCTTCATCAGGAACTGGAACGACGCCAACGCCATCTGTGATGTCCTGGGAGGGAAACTGGCAACCCCGCAAAGCGCCCAGGACAAGATTGTTTTCCAGGACTTTATGGGAAGGGATCCATGGAAAGGCAAAATGTAAGTAAAAACAAAGACAGTTTAGGGATAAGACAGGCCAGCTGGCTAGCTTTATTTTTTGCGTTTACTTCTGGTGCGCACTAGCCGCTTGGGGGCGATAAGTTATTATTATTATTAGTATTGCAAGAGGGAGTCAGCCGCACGCCCGCTGGCAAGGGGCTTAATAAAACATATTAAATAGTATAATATTTGCGTTAACCTAGCGCCCAATAGCGGATAGAGCGGACACGTTAGATTATAAGACAAACAGAGGGAGCTGTCCAGTCTTGTCGTAAGGTATAATCTTTGGTAAAAGGGAGAAACGGATTGATTGACGAATTGGGATAGATCTTAGGTATCGATTTAATCTATTGTCTTGATGAAACGAAATTAATTTGCTACAGCGCTTTCGTTCCTTAAGTTAATTTGAATTAAACTGAAAACGAATGACATTATGTTGTCAGATAGGAAAAAAAAACATCCTTCATTTAGAAAATCTCAAAACAGTTAACAAGGATCATAACTTGAAATAGCAAACAATCTTTTATTTCATTATTGAAGCATTAAGCGTGGCGCAAATACTGTACAACGCAAATACTGTACAACGCAAATACTGTACAACGCAATTACTGTACAACGCAAATACTGTACAACGCAAATACTGTACAACGCAAATACTGTACAACGCAAATACTGTACAACGCAAATACTGTACAACGC
>JBCHJU010438225.1:0-13466 GCA_039654505.1 Plocamopherus imperialis
GAAAGGGGGGGGGAAGGAGGGGGACCCCCCCCCCCCCCCCCCCCACACACACACACACACACACAAAAAAAAAAAAGATTAAAAGACCAAATTTTCATTGTTCTACCCAAAACTAAACATATTGGCTCAGGTCTCAATAAATCTCATTAGACGATGTGAATTTACAAATGAAAGTGAAAGATGAAATGAGAGGGTTCAAATCAGCTGATCAGTTATTAAAACTACAGATCTTGAAAGAGAATGTTTAGAAGATTAAGACATATCAGTTGAAGCAAGACATGTCTAGCTTAGAAGTTAGAGGAGAAATCTTTCCTTTTCTATTAGAAAATGTGAAGTAGAGGAATGGGTGACTTTCAAACAATATTTTTTCTGTTTCATTATACTGCCTGATTTATTTCTCAATCCTGAGATTAAATATAGAGGCTTGTAGCTTATAAAATCCACTGGGTTATCAATGAAAAATGACAAGACTTTAACTTACAATACTGCAAGGTAATGGTAGTATTAGTATTCAATGAGAAGGAGGCTAGAATGAAAACAAATTTAACTTTGTACCATTAAGTTGAAATACACATCATAATACATTTCTTACCTTTTCATAATCCATTTCATAAATTTAAATAAAAAAAACCCTTACAACATCAAATCGTCTACATTAAAAAATCATGCAATTTCATAACAGGAAAAATTAGAATTTCCAGCATATCCCTATTTGAATCAATTAGCCATGTCTAGAAATAGCTCGATATGATTCATGAGGGAAAAAAAAAATGATTTCCTCATTGTCAGTAAAAGCTAACAAACACAAATTTGCTCTTTTAATCGGGTCATGCAAAATCAGAAAGTGGTGTGGGAATTTATATTATAAGATGCATATTTCGTGAATTTTATAATGGTCTCAAATTTGATAAGAGCTACATCTCTTGTGTCAGTAACACTGAGCATGCCTGTGGACCATTTGTACGTAAGAAGAAAATGCAATCCGATTAATGCACCTATGGAGTTTTATACATAAATGAAGGACAGGACATCTGAAAACCCGCCAAGAAGACAGACAAGTGAACAAATATCCCATCCGTCCTCACACATCTTTCACAAATCAGAATATTATGTTGGGTCTTTGGCTTGTGGAAGGTGACCAACCATTATCTGCCGTCAATACATTCGGGGACATGAAGGTTTAGGGTGTCCATGTCAGGAAAAGCAGTGTTGCAGGATGGGCATTCATATTGCGTCAAACTAATCATGGTGTTGTCACCAACTTCTTCCTCACTGACCTTGACTGGGTCATGATCCTAGGGATAAATAAATAAAATCATAAATTCAAATTTGAAACATTCCCCAATTAAAATTCAAAATGCAGAATTATAACTTTATGCATACTCTAGGAGACATGGATTTATTTTTCAGGACAAGAGCATGGAAACTAAAACATTGGTAAAGCAAAAAATGACAATAAATGTGGGAGGACAAAAGCATAAAGTTCGAAAGTGTATAAAACAATATCTACATTTATTCATGCTCCACAATGTTTTCAATCATCCTATTAAATTTTACAAGAAGTAATATCAATCAAGAGGAGGTAAGGAGCCAAAAAGAATGAGAAATTAACTACTATTATTATTATTAGCAAAAGATTATTATGATCATTCTTCTTCTTCTTCTTCTTCTTCTTCTTCTTCTTCTTCTTCTTCTTCTTCTTATTATTATTATTATTATTTACACAAAAATGCACATAAAGCCTGTATATTATTTACACGAATACAAACTTCTCCATCAAATAATCTGAAAAAGCATAGGAATCATATTGCCCAATAAATTACTCTAATGCTACCTCCTTTAAAATGCAAAAAAAAACCCAACTAAAAACACAATAAAAACAAAAACCGAAGAAGACGAAACCCCAAAGGGAAAAAAAAAACCAACATGAAAAGCAAAACAAAACCACAAACAAAAACAAACAAAACAAGACTCAACTTACTGATGTTTTATTTTTCTTGCCACTGCTGCCCAACGGCTTGGCATCTGGCCTTGTCTCCCACTGGGGCCACTGGACTTGCTGCCAAAACTGATGATGATACTGTTGCCCACCATATGCTCCCATAAGCTGGGTGGGGGGTAGCTGTGGTCTCGGAACTTGGGCAAGAGGCTGTCCAAAAAGGGGTGGTCTTGCCTGGACAGGCACCATCTCATTGGCATAGCGAGGCTCGTGTTCAGTTCCACCTTTGTGCTCTTCGTAGGGGTAACGGGGAGGGGACACCTCTTGAGGTCCTTGCCGATACTATGAAGAAAGAATTAAAAAAAGACAAAAAGTCATACTGCTATTCATTACATGAAATTGTCATGGAGAAACTGAAAAGGAATACAAAGATAAAAAGAGAAAAAAAAAAAAATTCTCTAAAGAAAGAGAAACCGAGGATGCTGAAAATTTTACATAAACAAGAATACTGAAAAATTGGGGGGAAAAAAAACTTACAAAAAACAAAACATAAAAAAATTGCAAGGTTTAATAGGCTGAGTTTTCACTTTATAAATGTACGAAAAAATAATAAAAGAATGATTTTTCAAGGAGCCCTTGATATAACTAATCAAGCCCTCCATTTTGCATTTAAATTTGTAAGTTTTGTTCCATTCATATAAATTTGTAAGTTTTGTTCCATTTATTTAAAATTGTAAGTTTTGTTCCATTTATTCAAATTTGTAAGTTTTGTTCCATTTATTTACTTATTTACTCTGCTTTGAGATAAGGAATGATATAAAACCACCTTGAGCTGAAGTTCATTCATTCGTCCTTTGTTGAACTCCCTTTGTTCTTCCTTCAAAGTGTGGTTCTCTGCCTGGCAGTCCCTCAATGCTTTCAGGATGTCCTCCTTTTCATTGGCCAGCTTAGTACGAGCATCCCGCTCAGAGCCAAAGTCACACTTATAAGTCTCTGCCTATAAGACATATAATGGCCAAACATACATTACATAGCTTGTCTGAAAATCTGTCTATAGTTGCATAGAATGGAGCGGAATAGAGTAGAATGGTTGCAATATATGAAGGTGAAGGTGAAGGTGTACATGCAAAACATAAATGAGCTAATGTGGAAATCTATAATCTCCAAACGCGAAAAGCTTGTGAACTTTCTAAACTTTAATAAAAACAATTTATTACTTAGCTACTGACCTCCAGTGTCCCCCATTCCTCACCCGTTATCATTTGAAAAAACAAACAAACAGACATCCACATTTTCTTAACATCAAACTTGATAGGGATCTATTTTGCTTTTAAAGGCTCTGCAAAGTTAGTGGGCAATTCCCATGAAAAAAAACAAAACCCCACCAAATATTAAAATTTTCCTAAAAACTCAGTAACAACAAGGCCACCCCACCGCCCCCCCTCCCCCCCCCCAACCCCCAAGCCAAAATGACAAAACGACATACCTGAATTCTCAGAATGTCCACATCCTCTTGCAATTTAGCATATTTCATCTTAATTTCCTTCAACTCATCATCTTTGTAAGCAATGGCTTCTTCTGCCGCATACACCTCAGCTGCTAAACGATTTAGTTCTTCCATGTTCTCACTTGAACGTTTTCTGTTTTCTCTTTCCTGATGCATTTTAGCCTAGCACAGCAATTGCAATAAAGATAGGACGACAAAAATACAAAATAATTATAAAGTAAACTGCCATCTGTGTTGAAATTCCCTACATCAATTATTCATTTTCAAGAGTTCAAGTGATGGTGATAATACTTGTAAAAATCATGAGTAGTTACGAAGTGGCCTCATCCAAGTTTCAAGTCCACAAACACGTAGCTATCTTAAATAAAACTATAATGAGACTAAAAATCATAGATATGAACTAAACTAATCATGAATTATAGTTGAAGCTTCAGTTTTACGCTAATAAGAAAAATCAACATGAAATTGTGAGAAAACTCTCTGTGGCACCAAACCTACATAATAAACTTATTAACTAACACATATAACCTTCACTTCAAAATTTATTTCCTTTTTAAGTAAGACATTGGGAAATGATGCGGTATTCTATTTATTCTTGATAAAAGAACCTTATCGCACTTTCTGATGTACTATATTCTGTTGCAAATAACAATGAAGTACTACAAATTCAAAAGAAAGAAAGAAAAAAAAAAAAAGAAGAAGGGGCAGCAAATAGGAGCATTGACAGAATAGTAAAACCAATAAAAGTGGTGAAGTTTGTGGATTTTTTTATTTTTTATTTTTAGTTACACATATCTTAATCGGGAAAATTTGTCTTTTGGTTTTTTAAACAAAAACTAAGCGTCAGCTGCAGCATAGAGCAGCGCCGCAAATGGAGGCAATTAGTGTAAATAACCTTGCCAAAAGGTTAAATGCCAATGAACGGTCGTTTTTGGAGTGGACCATGCAAGCCGTCACCCATTGACTATAGTCAATGCTGCTTGACTTGACTCATTGTCGATTTGTGCTCATCGCTGAGCCACCAACGCCACCAATTTTGTTTAAAGTGATAGTGGTGTGGATTTTTGCTGCGACGGGGGTAAAAGTTTTTAAGTATGAAATGGTTTTCCTGTCGTTGAAGGTCTGATGGAGGAAACTGAGGTGGTCTTTCCCATGACTAATTCAATCCTTAAAATATTTGTTCATCTGATATTTGCCCTGTAAATTTCCTCCAAATATTCCTAATTTATATGCTTCCCTAGATCTTAATTAAGTAACTGCTGAAAGAGGGATGGAAGGAATAACTGGTGGTGAAAGTACTTACAATATCGGCTTTGAAACTTTCCAGCATATTAACCACGGTACTGTAATCTGTGACAAGTTTGTCAAACGAAGCTTGAAGATGCCTGTTTTCTTGACTGAGATTGGAGCAAAGGTAAAATAAGGAAAGGTCAAAATCTTTCAATCTTTTTGAACCTTGATGAACAATAAGGCAAAGACATGTATGGGGGAAGCAATGGACTGGAAAAACTAGTAACATCAAGATATATCGAAGACAAATGAGCACGAGGTAGACAACCATTGTCCTTCCTGACAGATCTATGACAAAATACGTCAAAAATCAACAACACGGACTACACATGATGTGCTGATGATAGATCAGTTTGGAGATGGATGGTCGGTAATGTGACAAACGACACATGCCACTGATGATGATGATGATGATGATGATGATGATGATGATGATGATGATGGGAAGAGGGAGGGGGAAAAATGTATGTAGTCCTAAAAATGAGTATTTTATACCATTGTCCTTGCCTTTTGTTTAAAATTATGTCCATATTAACAAAAAGGAGATAATCATCTTAGATGGTGACAGAGGCAGAGAAAAGCATGAATTTTGTTTTCATAAATTTTTCAATTTCAAATTATTATGAAAATGAAATGTAGTAACCACTTGGTCAACACACTTGCACTATTCCATCATCCTTAGTGTGCAACTTCACCCGAAAATGTTCACCATCTCGGTAAACAAGTTTACAACCCTAGTTGTACCATCAAACCCACGGTTCATTATCTTTAGAAACTCGAGTTATGTTACATTATTAAATCAAAAGTCCACTATCTAAACTTAAGCTGCACTATATATAAAATCCAAGGTAAACAGTCTAAATCGAAGCTGTACAAACTAAGCCCAAGATCCATTATCAAAACAAGTTTCATTATCTAAACCCAAGTTGCACAAATACAGTAGTTACAGCCTAATTGGACGCCAGCTAAATGGACGTTTCGCCTTCGTGGTATTTTTATTATCAAAATCACCCCTCTAATCGGACGGTCCAAAACCAAAATTTCGACTTATTGGACGTTTAGTTTTGGGAAAAATGGTTTGGCCAATAATATTTAAATGTATTCAAGGGCCATAAAAGGAATCCAACTTTGCATATGAATGGGCTATTGTGCTCAAGGGTGCTGAGCATAAGGAAAGGGGGGTCTGGCAAGAGTTTAATGGCGGGTACTGGTCCAGGTGTGAACAGAGAGCGAAGGTGTCAAAAACTGCTACAGGGCATGACAGCTCTCAGGCATACAATGCATTGCCTGGGCCCTCTCCATGACGTCGTTGTTAGCCAATCATATCTCATCCCAACCTTCAAGTGACCACCTCCCAACTCATCAGTCTCACGCTTGACTATTGCATTTTGGATCAAGTCTACATAATAATACGACCATCCCTTTGATTGGCCAAAATACTGAGACAATGTTCTCTGTTTTGTTTTGCTTGTTTGACTGCCACAGTCCCTGTGTTTTGTTTGCTCGACAGGACAATGCGATAAAGAAATGTAACTCCCTCTTTTTATGACATACAGCAACCCCTTTGATGGTGTGATCATTTGATCATGGTCCAACCATGGACTGTCGCCCCTCTCGCCCGGTCATTTAGGCTATAAGGGCATTTCGCCTGACTAGATATTTCGCCTAATTGGACATTTTTGCTGCTTCCGGCCGGCCGTCCAATTAGGCGGTAACTATTGTAAACCCAAAGTCAGGGCTTTGAAGTCTAGTAGTAGACAGTTTGCCTAGCAACAGTGAGGTCCTCGGTTCAAATCCCGTCGGGGGTGGTGCGAAATTGAGTCCTTGGAAAAGGCTTGTCACACACAACTTCTGAGAACTCTCAGGAGATAAACGAGCACCTGGCCGTTAACAGCGTTTTCCCTGTCCAAAAATTGTACTATCACCCAACAGGCAGCCAGTCTCGACTTTCGTATTTTGTGTAGCTGATGTTTGGGGACCCATTGTAAAGCGCTTTGAGCAGAGGATAAGCTCTACTTGAGTCAACTTTAAAAGTCCACTACATAAATCCAAGGTCTAACATTTGAAAATCTGACATCACAACTTCTAGATAGGAGAATGTTTGTCAAAAAGTACAATATACTCTGCATCCATTCTGCTAGTGCTTTTCAAATAATACTTACCTCAGTGAGATATTGTGCTGATGTGCATCAAACTGGACCTTTTTATGGTTTTGCAGGTGTTGATTCAGCAAGTGGTTTTCATGAGACACTGCCAAGTTCTGCTTTTCCATTCCCTCTAACTTTTGATACAGCATGTTAATTCTGGTGATATAATATGTTAGAAATTGAAATAAAGAAGTAATGAAAAATGGGAGAAGAGCATGAAAAGATAACTACCAAAAACAGAAAAAGGTTTTCTGAACTTCTTTTGCAATTTAAAGTATACAGGTTGATCAATAACTTGAAGTGTGTGGGCACCCTGTCTCCCAACCCCTCACCAAAATGAATAGAGGAAGCAATCAAGGATAAGCAAAAAACATTTTTAACATTTAGTGACAATAGGTGAGGATGACCAAACATCGATATTTACTACCTGAAACAAAGTGCAACACAATGAAAATAAAAACAACAAACAAATAAAAAAAACAAAACAACAAAAACAAACAACAAACAAACCCAACCCAACAACACCAAAAATGAATATAACCAAACAAAATACAAAAATGAAAACAATACAAAAATAAAAAGACAGCCTTCAAAAACAAAAACAAGAAAGCAAACCAAAAACAAGCACAGTTAAAAAACTGATAACAAAAACTGCAAACAAATAATGACAAAAAGAAAAAAAAAAAAGAAGAAGAAGAAGAAAATAACTGAACTTTCTTAATCCACACACAAATTAAATGAGGCAGGAAGAAAGCTCCAGAAAGAGGAAAGACTAAATCATATACTTAAAAACAAGTCTCACTTTTCATCCTTGTGCTCAATGGTTCTATTGCTATCTGACAGTTTTCGTTGTCCCTCTGTGACTTCTTTGAAAAGAGAGAGAATCTGAGATTTCATTACACTTACATCCTCTGTGTTTATGGGCTCATGATGCTGGTCAAAAGAAAGGGCAGATTGAGTAAGTAGGATAAAATATCAGTTTTGACACAAATATTATTGTATTAAATAATCAAGGAAATCCTGTCAGTCCATTACATTCATTCTTGTTATTCACTTGAAGTTGACTGTTAACCGATGACATATTGATAAAAGGATCTTCATAGTTGCTATACAGGAAGGTGCAACACGAAAATTTACTCCAAACTGACATTTTTATTCCCTCCTCAAGGCTGACGAGGAAGCTTGATTAATGTTTAAGGAAACAAAAGTTTAATGGGCAAGCTGTCCTCTTATTTGTGTGAAACAGCTATAATCTGTCAAAAATCAAGCTTGAATGAATGACACCCCCTAAAAAAACAAAAACCAACCAACAAGTAAAGAACTAAATTATCAGGCAATTCCTGATTTGCTTGAAACAAAAACAAAAAAAAGAAAAGAAAAAAAAAAAGGAAAAAAAAGTTGAGAATAATGGGTCAGCTAAATAGACAATAAAAAACCCAGAATGCAATAAACACAAAAATAAATTACAACTTGATCTTGACTGCTGCTCACAGCAGATAATAAGTGTATGCTCTAGATACTCACTGTATATATATATATAAAAAAGAACAAAACAAAACAACTGTTACTTACTCTTACCCTGATGCCAATTGTTATAAAGCTCCCATAAAAACATTTAACTACTTGGTCTAGATCGATATTGTTTTTATATTCTGCCGGGTGTGAACAACATTTGGGCAAGGATTAAGCAGATGTTTTGGCCACTCCGGAGATCTTGGGGGTATTGTGGCAAAGTGGTCGTACGTCAGGCTACAAACCGACAAGTCACAGGTTTGAACCCACAAAGGGACACATGCAATTTTTCCTCAGAAAATTTACCCTTTTGCTCAAATCAAACCAGATGAAAATGGGTACAGCTTCAACTTGGAAAAAAATTCTGTAACCGACTAGTGTCATATCCAGGAAGAAATAATTAAAAACTTATGTCCCTGTCCATTTTGTGCTGAAGAAAGCAAGACAAAGTTCCACCCCTGTCTGGTCCAATGAATTGATAGGCTCAGAAGGACTGCTGTGAGAATCTTAGTCAATTTCTTTGTTTTAAAATCCCACAGCAAAGACAGGCACATGGCAAGTTTTGTATACATGGAAATTGAAAAATACTCATCTAATTTCTTATATACAGTGGTCTCCGCGTGAGAGACCGGTCCATGGGCGACAAAAAAAAGCAGCCTCTTAGATGTGGTTCATGGGAAGTAACTGGTAACACAATATTAGGTTTATGTAGTCCCATCCCCATGAGTCCAGTGTTTACACAAACCTCATTGATTGGCTAAAACTTTAAACCAATGAAAAGAATTCAGTGAACAGCCAATCATGGGAAGCCAACACACAGACAAAGGAGGAGGCACTTACGAATTATGTGAGCACCCCAGTCCCCAATCACAGGAAACAAGCATACAGAGGTAGAGGAAGGCATTTATGATCTATCTAAACACTGCATAACATCTGACGAAATTGCATGCCTTTGACTGAATTGCTTAATGGCTTGCCATTGACTTGCTTGCCATTGACTCATGAACCGAGATGGACGCTGACACTAGTTTTGCACATGATCTGGTTACCAAAGTCTTAGTCTTCATGATAGCTGGCAAACTCAGATAGCTGAATATTCTTGTCAACGCGCCTGAAAGTACTCTATAATTTTAATATTTTGATACTAGCGTTGTACATTTAAGTTTCTGTTTGAAAACTTCTGAATCTTTGCTGTACTTTACATTGGTAGAGAGTTTATTCCACAATCTGAATAGGCAAAATTGGCAATAGGCAAGTGGGGTACACGTGTCACAATGGAACAGCTGTCTACACCTCGCCGCTAAATCACACCACTGCCTTACTAAATCTGATGGCCGGTGTTTCCTGAATGACATCAAAGTAGGCAACAATAAATGTGCACTTATTAATATCACAGTTAAGCATGTTCATTATGGTGCAGACAATAGTTGCGCCATCTTACTATACGCGTGTAGTGGTAATTTTAAGGACAAGATGAAATAAATTAATCCTCAAAGAATTTGAACATGTGAAAAAGCGGCTTCTTAGGCCGACTGTGGGTATCTGGAACAGTCTCTTAGATATGACTTTTAAAGAGAAAAAAAACTGTAACAAAGGAATAGCGGCCTCTAAGGCGAACAAGCCTCTTAGACGGCAGTCTCTTTCGTGGTAACCACTGTATATGTCTATGAATGTTAATGCAATCATTGCCTTGGTAAAAATCAATCACCTGATTTTCAGTGTCCTGCCTTGACTTTTCTGTCAGTTTTGCCTCATAGTCTTGACACAATTTTTTAATCTCCTCAGACCTTTCTTGTTCCACGGTAGCTAGTTTCTGTTCGGCTTCGTTCTTCTGCAATGTCAGGTTCTTTGTCTAAATGAATGGAATGGATGGTAAACAGAGACTCTTTACCAGCATGGACTAATCGAACGTATGTTAATACACAAAAAAATATCATAGGAAAATAATAAAGGGACACAAACTTTCAAACACTTATTAACAGGACTAGAAGAGAGATGCAATCTGCCAGACAGAAAATAAATACATCTCTTCAAGAAATAAAATAACAGCCATCAGGTGGAGACAAAAACCTGTTAACTCATAAAGTAAAAAGTAACTCACATTCCCACCTGTTGCTTACTTAATTACTTACTGACAGACTGATTTACTTAATGGCCTTTTTGTGTCAAGTGTTGACGATCTTGTATCAATGTTTTTATTGCTTCGACTGGGCTAGTATTATAAGGGGAGTTTAGGGGCCCAGCCCCTCTGATCTTTGCCTCTTCTACTTGAATTCAGAGTAATGAACTAGTCTGAGGTGGCACAAAAGGTTGTATGGGTGCCTGACATCGAAATACATGTACATACATACCAAAACAACTATTTTGGTAAGATAGAACTTTGCCAAGCTGACGACCAATATGGCCTGCTTTTTTTTTTCAATTTTAACATCTGAGGGTTCTTTTACATGCGCAAAGGCACATGGGACCTCCAAGTTTATCGTCCGTCTCCAATGGGACTAGGCATTGGCATCCCGCCTACCAAAGGAGACGGAAAAACCTCTGAAAAATCCAGACTTTAAATCAAACCTGCACAATGGGGGATCGAGCCCTGACCTTTGGCTTGGCTAACATACTTACTTATTTAATTAGGCCCATTGCCCCAAGGCAGTATAGGCCATCAACTAACTCTTGCCATCGCACTCAGATGGTCACAGTGGCACAGCACAGTGTCACAGCAGTTGCACTTTGGACTCGGTTTTCAGTCAAGAACCAAAAGACAAATTTCCCTTTGGCAAAAAACTAGCGGAATTTGATTTGATTTGATTTTGAGATATGGGTGGTTCGGAGTATTCCTGCCCAGTTGGTCCCTTGATGCTCTAGATCTGTCTCAAGAGTCTTGCCTCCACTTGTTGAAAGCCAGCCTCTCTTTTCCTTTTTCTCTGTGGGTGCCAGGCCAAGGCTTCGGAGCTTGTGGCTGGATGCTCGGTTCCTGAAAGTGCGTCTGATCCAGCCCCACTTTCTTTGAAATATCTGCTGTGCCACTGTTTCCTTCCAACTCTGCTTGCTCCGACAAATTTCTGTGTCACATCCTCCTAATGTCTTCTTACTTAAAAAGAAGTGTTTCTGCTTCAGACAGGATTGAAAATAATCCAAACCACCTGGCCTGGATCTTGTGCTACATCATCTCACAACTGACGAATAGAATTAATGCATTTGGGTTGAAGATGTGGAGTGTGATCTCATGTTGATTCCTTTGGGTGCCCAGATGTTGTTGAGCATGATGAAAGCAGATCTTGTCTATCTGTTGCTGCTCAGTTAAGTTATCCTCTGTCGTGATCTTGATCCCATAAGGATGACATTTGTGCCCTCCTCTTGGTTGCTGGCAAGTCTCATGATCTGCCACTGAAGTCCAACCCATCCCTCTCATCTCTTTTTCTACAGATCCTCTCCATGTCTTCGGGGTTTCTTGCTGTGGCATCCTGCATACATGTCCAATCCATATCCACCTTCTCTTTGCTATGACTGATGTTATGGGGACCATTTTTGTTTGCTTGTATAGCTCAGATTTGTTGCTTGTTTTTGGCCAGAAAATTTTTCAGTATCTTCCTTAGACATTTTGTCTGGATTGAGACTAGTTTCTGGCAGAGTGTTGCGGTTGTCTGGCAAAATTCGGATCCATACGGTAGAACTGGAAGTACATTTTATTTGAAAATCTTCAGCTTTACTTTAGTTTGTTTGATTTCCGAAAAAATTGTTTAACATTCCGTGGGCTTTTCTGGCCTTTGTCACTCCCTTCTTCAATGTCTGGTGCACCTCTTGGATATTTCAATAGTGAATGGATAGTCTTCCAAGATACAGACAGTATACTTTCCGACTAAACCTACCTGTTCGGTCAATTCCTGTATGATCTTCTCCATTTCCTGAATCTTTGATGTCTCATTTTCATGGGCCTCCTGGGGTAAAAAAAGGCAAAGCTTAAGTTAACACTAAAAACAACAAAAATGATAATAGTATTGATGATGATGATGATGATCACATGAAAAGCATTTCTTCTATTTCTAGCACGCTCAAAATGTCAACTTGAAAGGGCACAAAAGAAATCTAGGACTGTCAAATCAAGTGAGGTTACAGAAAAACTGGGACCGTAGGCAGTTCTAATACAGCATTGAAGAAAAACCGAGATGAATCTACTGAGTCTAACCACAAACACATTTCCATTATTGGCTGTGTCAAGGGATCTAACAAAGATTAAGCACATTGAGATCTATTACATCAACCTTTCTACAACCTCCAAGGGTTAAACTCAGCAGCTGTGGCGAAAGGTCCTTTCAATGCTTTGGTTCACAAGTCTGGAAAAGTCTTCCAGCAAATTTAAGAAACTGCACTTCTTTTTCCTCCTTTCAAAAGAGGCAGAAAACACTACTCGTTAAATCGGCCTATGACCACTGACATTTTACTCATATTCTACCTTTTAATAATGATATAATCATAAATTGTAATAAATGGTATGTGTATTCCTATCATATTTTATCCATTACACCTCGGAAAATATCTTTATTACATCTTAAAAAATTGTAATGATTAGAAAAAAATATATATATATTAAGTTTCGCTTTTTACAGCACTTTGAGCTATTTAATAAATGATATAATAATTAGTACAGTAGTCACCACGTAAGAGGCCGCCGTCTAAGATACCGGTTCGCCTTAGAGGCCGCTATTCCTCTGTAACCGAATTTTTTCTCTTTAAAAGTCACCTCTAAGAGACCGGTCCAGATACCCACAGTCCGCCTAAGAGGCCCCTTTTTCACCTGGCCAAATTCTTTGAGGAATAACTAATTTCATTTTGTCCTTAAAATTACTTCTACACGCGTGTAATAAGATGACCCAAAGATTGTCTGCACCATAATGAACGTGCTTAACTACGATACAGGCATATTTATTGTTGCCTACTTTGATGTCATTCGGGAAACACCGGGCCCCAGAGCTATAGTAAGGCTGTCCTGGGATTCAGCGGCGAGGTGTTGACAGCTGATCCGTAGTGACCAGTGAACCCCGATTGGGTAACCCGGCCATGTGCAAAACTGGTG
>JBCHJU010438336.1:0-13458 GCA_039654505.1 Plocamopherus imperialis
AAAATCTCATTCCCAACCCCCCCCCCCCCCACACACACACACACCAGAACTCGAAAATAACAAGTTGACAAAAATATTTGATTTCATGAGTGTGTGGATGCTTGTACATGCTATGTGGGTTCATGTTTGATGTGTGCAAGTGCGATACCAGGACGATGTAGAATTAATCTCAGTACGATTCTGATAACGTAGACCACTTATTAATATGCGTTAGGCTAAATGTATTTCACCGTTTTAGTTTTACCCTCCCTAGTCCTAATCGTAGCCATGGGAGGAAATACTGGCTTTTTCCAAGTTTACGTCTTTTTCACTCGCTACTTTGATGCTAATTTTTTTGACTCAAACAAGGGGGGAAACAGGGATTTAGAATTTACTCTTTTATTTCCAAACTCTTGCTATTTCCAAAAGCATTACTTTTTAATTTTTTACTGCATCCTGTTCATGTTAGACACCATAAATGATGATGAAGGCAAAGTGCAGAGAAAGATTAAGACAGAAAGACCAGCTCAAATAGCTGAAACACAAAATGGCAGTCCTCTGGGGACTGGCCATTGAAAGAATGCAGTGCTTTTCCATATGAAAAGTTAGTCGTAAATTTGACTTTATGTTCATTGTATTAATCAATGATTTATGTTTGTTATAATAAGCAAAGAGGTATTACAACCTATCAGTTCACACACGAGGGTCACTTGGTAATTTTCTGGAATCAGGTAGAAGGCTTTGTCGTACTTGCTTCAATAGCAGCCCTGCCATTTCCATTGGTGTGGTCGAAATTTCACCTTCGATCTCCGTGACAGTGTCTTCTTGAGTCTGAAACTTTATTCCTTGGAGCTTTTCTTTCACGAACGTGAGAAGTTCCAGGAGAATACGGAGGATGACTAAGAATCGGAACGCTATTTTCAGTCCAACACTGCACTGTTGCAATTTCTGTGTGATCACTGGCATTTTCGCAGTGCCACATTAAGCCTCTTGTGCCTGTCCTTGGAAGACGTTTTCTCCACCTCTGAAACTGTTGGTAGGCAGTGATTAATATACCAGTATCAGCTGACTATGTTTGTTCTGGCAATATGGCCTTTTGAAGAGAAAATTGGCCACCATTTATTTTTTGACACTAGGCCCTTTTTAATTGAAAGGGTAGTGACTCACAGGAAAGAGCAAAACTTTGGACTGGCATTTGGTTTCAGGGTCATACATATCTATATTTCATAACACTACAATGTTTCCAATATTTCTGGACCACCCTTCCTCATATCGTTTAAGCGCATTGGCACAAAATTCGATGCATCAGTTTTGCTCATCAGTGAGTTGCCGTGGTATCCAGCGAGCTGACACATTGCAGACATGTAGGTATTCATGCAATGCCCAAGGAATGCCCTATCTCATGACATGCAATTCCTGCATCATCATCAATCATTGCTAAGTGGTAGAGACATATGTTTCAGTAGTAGAACAAACAGGTCTACCCTCACCGACATCATCTTTGAAAAAATGCCTGCCTCTTTTAAATTCACCATGATTTAGATGGAACAGATGCCCCAAATAAAATTATTTAAAGGATCAATGCAAACAGATGCGGTTAAACCTTGTTACAAAATCATAATAAATCATTGCTCGATAATCATTTCTTTCAAGCTCCATTGTTGTTGTGAAAAGGAGGACATGACGCCATAACATGGTCAAGAATATACAAAACTATTCAAATCTTGTCAGAAAAGAATACATTAAGTGGTGTGAAAAAATCATAGCTTAAGCTTTACTCCTACATGTATATGATTCCAGAAATTTATCTAGCAGCCCTCATACACTCTAAGAAACAGTCCTTATTGCCTGTCATTTTTAAGACGAAAATTTATGAGTGGTTGAGAAGTAAGATTTGAGCAACAGCTTAGAGCTCAAAACTATGTAAGGAACTTTTAAAATAGTATTAAATAAAATTACAACAAATGGTGACATATATTTTACGATGTCTTATGGCAAACCTGGACCTCTGTACTTCGCCAAATCCTGTGGCCATCTACCGTCTCCTATGCGCCTTGGACCCTGCCGATCAAAACCTCTTGGTAACTCCTCAACTAATTCCTCTTCTCCAGCATTCATCCTCTGATTTCTTAATACTTGTCCTCTGGTTGGTCTCTTCCTGGTCAGGAGGGCCTTTTTCTTCAACATCTGTGCCCTCCGATTAAGAGATGTCAACAAGGGTCTCCTTGATGGAAGTGAACTTTGATTAAGGTTCATAGTGCTCTCTGGAGGACCAAGATCTTTTTTCTCCGGTGGTGGTATGAAGAACATAGGTGGTAAAGTAATGGCTTTTACTGTGGCAAGATAGAGAAAAGGCAAGTATAACATTGACACTTTACTACATCAAAATTGAGTTGGAAGTACATGTATTCTTCATAACTAAGCATTATTGTAAAAATTCCAATGACTTAAAATCTAAATCTTTTCGTAAAAGGCAAGACTTCAATCCTTCCAGTACATTATAAAGTAGCAAATGAGAAAGTGAAATGACAGATAAAAAGAAAGATTTTCAAGCATATGTAAAATGAAACATTCTAGCATCTGCGTTTATGCGGCCGCGATCCGCAACTGTTGGACCAAAAAAAAAAAAAAATGGCAACAAACGCAGATGCTAGAACATTATGTAAGAAAAAAAAAATGTACAAACCTGAATCATCAACTGACAGTTTAACATGAACATCATTGATCTCGAGTCGCTTGAAGGATTTATAGACCAGCAATGATGTCACAGGTGTTTTACATTTGACCATCGCTTTACTTTACAGAAGAAGATAAAAGCACAAAGATGAAGGAAAAACAAAAAGCAAAGTGAGCATTATTTCAAGAGATTACTTGATCAAACAATACAAATAAAGAAGAATTAAATGTTATTCAAAGTCTAAAATAAAATCTGAAGACGCAGACTTGGAAATCTTGGTGGCTTGAAATGATGATTATCCAAATGCTTGTAAGCAGAGTGTTGCTCACTTCATGGATGCAATTCTGGCAGAAAATTAGCATTTACTGAAGTTTGCTGGTTGAATTTGGTAGAAACAGGAAGAGAATTCAATATGGCGAGTTCGAAAGTTGATCTCGTGGAAATCAGGAAATGGGTCATTGGTCATGAAATCTCAGAAGCAGGATGAGGATAAGTGGACCCATGAAGGTATTTTGGTACCTTAAAAATGGATGAGGTGTTGTCACTGTATGCTGTAAAAAGTACATCAATTGTAGACAAATCCTGGATGATTGATATAGTTACTGAAGTCTCCAGCAGTAGGTAATGACATCAGATTGCAAAACGATGGGTTGTGTAAAAATGATGAAGTCCCAGATACGTAGCAGCATACTGAAGTGTCACAAGTTGAAGGTGTAGAGAGTGAACATTTTCATGGGAGAGCTGTGTGCATAATTCAGAAATGTAGTCAGTTGCTAGAAAGCTTTTCATTGTCGAGAAGAAGTTTTAAAAATTGGCATCAGTGAGGGAAATCAATGAAAATAATAATCATGCCTTTTTTTTTGCACAGAAATCTTTCAGATTTCCCAAAATGCAAATAAAAAACAACATATAAATACAAATATATAAAAAGAAAAACAGAAAAAACAAAAGGATGAAAATAATCCTATGATGCCAAATGACCACTACTTGAAAGCTTACATACAGCTCCTTTGAAGACCTCCGAAATGAAGATGTTGACCTCTGATTAGATCTGCTCCCATTCGAGGTGGCAAAACCACATTGCCAAAATTGTATAACTTTAAGGTGAAGACCACAAAGTCGAAGACAGCATCGTTGGTATACAGTAGTGCTTCTGAACAAGCCATAAAGATGTCCGTAGATCACAGAGTAGGATGCCACAGGGATGTGACATTGTGGGTTAGTAGAAATGTGCAAGTGGAAATTCATATTTGTGGTCTTAATACTTAACAGGAGCATTTTCGTGTCGAGCGAAAGAATCCACTGCAAAAGCTGGCTCTTGAAAACTTTAGTTCCTTTGTGTAGAGACGTACAGGTTTGTTGATAATGAACGCAATGAGCCATGGCATTGCTGATTTATGGTTTAGATTTCTCTGCCTCCTTTTGATCTTACTTGCAGGGAAAATGTATCCAAAGGTAAAATCTTGTGCTGGATCAAAACAAGCTGAGAAGAAGGTGACGTAGTTTATCAGCTGAAGAGTGATGTCGAAGAACAGCGGCTTGTTGAACGATACAAATACAAAAGCTGTCATCAGCTGATATATCATATATTTCAATTATCTGCAGTGATTTTGAAATAATGAACTGAGTTTGATGGAGAAATATAGAGATGCCCTTTTGAGCCGAACGAAGGGCGATCTCACTGAAGCAGTGACGGAGCCGTTGATGTTTACTCACCGTTCATTTGGATTGTCGCTTTCAATTATGTCTATGTCAGTAGCAAATGGGAAAAGAGCAGCGATGAAATCTTTTGTTGCTTCTTTAGGTAACTTGTTAAGAGTGACAATTTTCTCGATGAGCGCTCCTGAAAGAAGAATCAAGTAAGAGGGTCGAAATAAAAAGCTTGCACCAGGCATTACAGACAAATGTTACCACACTTTTGAAGATGGGATGAAGATACTGCACGTCGTTGAGTCTTGATGACGATGTACATCTTTGACAAAAGATGAATAGCTCCTATAGGTGTTTATGATTAAAGAAGAAGTGAGCAATGTCTTGAGGCTTAAAAAATAAACATAAAAAATAAATTTCCAAGGCCTTGTTAAAAGTACATGGAAATGAACACACACACAAAAAAAAAAAAACAACAAAAAAATTATACATGGTTCACATCAATTTAACAGAAAAGAGAAGATACCATATAATTAAATATAATTAATAGGGGAAAATCCACACAAAAAGAAAGAAGAGAAAAAAAAAATCATGAGGATAATCTTTTATCCCTCTTACCTACCTCTAAGGAAAAAATATGAGTCAAGCATCCCCCCACCCAAAAAAAAAAAATAAAAAATTTAAGAACTAGAAAAAAAAAGTTTGCAACTCATAACAATGCTCACATTTCTTTAACCAAACACCTATAAACGTTTTGGTACGGTGATCTCTCGGCGACGTTTGTTGTTGAAAACATACTTTGCACTGGAAAAAATATGTACTTTTGTGAGTGCTCATTTCTTTTGTAAAGGGAAGGGGTTGATTTGATTTCTTGGAGGAAATGTTTTGTTACCAGGACCAAGAAAACATTGCACTCCTAGAAACTGGGATAGGAAACTGTCATCATAACGCCCCTTTGAAACGCCGTATTTCCAACGGGACATGCAATGGCTGTGTGGTTTGAAAATCTGTGACTGACGACTGTGACGCTTTATGTAAAAGTAAGCGAAAAGCATCACAGTATACGATATGTAAAAAGTGAGGCTTGACCTCAACAGTGCTTTTCATCAAAATGTATACATGTAAATGGTAAAAAGCAGTGGATGCCATAGCTGACAACATCAAGAGCAGTAGTGCATTTACAGGCAAAACATATAAAAGCTGCTGAAAGGCCTCTTTGCTTTTCAATCTCGAAAGAATCTGAATTAATCCCATGAAACATGTTAGAGAAAGAAATTATACTCACATATTGTCAGGTAAAATTTTGAGTCAATTGTAGAGAGAGAGAGTTATATTTTTTTTCACTATCGTTTATCTCGATCTTAATTTTGTAGATGTAGCAGTCTGTAGACCACATGTGTATACATGTGTGTATGGTCTGCATGGTTGGTCATTTCAAAGGTTTTCTCTTGTGTGAAGTGTATAGACGGTCACGTGAGAAAACTTTGAAAGGAATGAATGTACTGATCGAGAGCGTACTTCGGAGGCAAATTTCACTGAAGACGAGAGTGTGAATATCTTAAAAAGACAGGTGCGTGATGTATCTTTGCTCCTTCTTTCTTCGTACAGTCATGTACAAATACAGACAATTTTGAAAAAAAATGTGTCTGTAAATGAATGACTATTGGTTTTGAAGAAATCTGCATGAAGTAAGCATCATGATGTAAACGGGGTCAATGACTGACGATAAAATGTTAATGCTTTTGACTTTTGCTGACGCAATGCACACTCAGGAGATAAGAATGCCACATGAGATCCTGGTCAGCAGCTCAGTGCATCTGTACAGGGTTATTTCTCTGGATGTCCCTGTGATAAACAGAGCGGAAACAATGAATAATCTCACAGACTTATAGTGTAAACCCATGAGTGGAGTGATCCTGACTGTAGTATGGTGCTAAATGATGCATGACATTCAAGAAGAATCGTCCTTTAGGTGATTGAACTGTCACATGAAAGCTGTAAAAATAAACACTGAATTGGTTCAGACAGAATTAGTACAAAAATTATACAACGTGAGAAAATGTGTCTGAAAATTTACATAATAAAATGGTTCAAGAAAATAGTAACTTTACAATGAACAAAAAAGCATGAAAAGTATTCTCTGGAGCAAAACAAAACATCTTTAAAAAAAAACACCAAAATCCAAACAACAAAGAAAAAAAGCAACAACAAATACTTCCCCAACCATCTCCCAAAGAGAAAAAAAACCCCCAACCCAAAACAACAACAAAAAAACCCAAAACAAAACAAAAACCCCCAAAGAGAACCAACAAACATATATACAATAATTGGCCAGTTCATTATGATATTGTTTAGGTTGTTATCTAAAGTAATGTCTTTTTACAATACTATTTAAATGATACATTAAGTGGTGAGAAAATAGCATACCTAATGTTGCCAGAGAGAGTAGTGTTCTTAACAGCAAGATATGTATTACGACATGACAGCAAGCATTTTAAGCCATGAAAAAGGTCTCAAGTCTACAATGAAAACTGTCCTACCTTTTTCTCCTCTTGCATCAAAAATCTTTTTTGATAAGAACTTGTCAAAGATCAAAAATGCTGTAAAAAGGAAAACATTAGGGATTAAATTAAGCAAAACTCCCACCTGCACTTGTGAAAGATTCTCATAAAAAAAATTAAATTATTGATTGTGACATAATTCTCAGTGATGACAATAAAAAAAATCAAGTCACAAAGGTTACTTTGTTAACCCACTCAGTGTCACAACCTAAACAAAAACCACATTGTGACTTAAATGACAGGATCATATTTTCAGTACATTTTAATTTCCCATTTGAGATTTGAATACATGATGCATTTATAGGGCAATAACATAATTTAACATTTTATGACATTAAAAGCAATTAACTGATTGCGTCCAGTCCTCCGCTGTCAGCAGCACCCATCTATTTCCATGCGTCCATTGCGCCACTTTGGAATACGAAAGTGTGTACTGTTTATCAATAATGTTCAGAGTTTTCTATTCTCCGAAACACCATGAACCGGAAGCAATAGCATTTCTCATCACCTCTGACCTAAAATACCTATCGTGTTCCCGTTTATTGTTACAAACAAAAGCTATTTTTGTCGCAAACCGTGCTGCCAGGCAATGGTAACATCATCTAGGTTGAGGCGACATGCTGCAGTACAAGCTCAGCTTTCCTCAATTTATTGATGTTACACATCTACTAGTGCTAAAGTGATGTCTTTCTAATATTCCGTCGGTTCCCATGTTGTGGAGTTAATATTTTGTTGTTTATTATGCCATACGCTGACATTTCCATAATTTTCTTTCGGCATTTTTTTTTCAACTTCTTGTTTCATATTATATGTCTACTAAACGGAACTATATCGGACTCTAGCCATACAAATTTATTACTTTCACATTCTCCTAATACTTCTGAATAGTACGGTATATGACACAATATAGTTGGGGCGGTGGTATGGCACACAGTTAGTCACATTTTAAAGTACCCAACCCTTGCTCAAAATTTTGCAAGGAAAATAACTCTGATCAGCCATTAAAAAAACACTGGATGCTAACAGTTAAGTAAGCTAAAAGAGAACAAGTATATTTTAGCTCATCAGAGCACATAAGGTTTTATCTTCATTTCCCAATAAAAAACATATTCATTGCTAACAACAGAAACATGAAAACTTGTATTTGAAGCTTAACATATAAATAATACACGTACATAAAAAAACATACAGAACTTTGAATGGCCATTTATATAACACTGAATCAGCACAGGTCTAGCATACTTCAATTCAAGGAAGCACATATGAAATTCCGTAAAGTTCTATTGATAAATAATTAAAGTCTGTGGTTTGAAATGAAATATACATGACTCAGAATGTCAACAAAAACACCAACAAGCACCCCCTCCCTCCTCCTCCTCTTAAAAAACAAAACAAAAAAACACCCCACCCCCCAACCAAACGACAATTCACACCCTTTTCAAGGGATTCTTAATTTTGCAATATTGCTCATGCTAGTAGTCATAAAAACAAATTTCTGAGAGAGACAGAGACCATTTATCAAAACAATCTTGAAAACAATGACTATTGAGACCAGTTAATACATGACATATGATCATGTGTTCTCATAAATGCCCATACTTCAGATTTGATTCAGGGATAGACTAGTAAGCTTTAAAAATGCATTTCAAAAGAGCTCTTTTCAGTGCTGCAACTTAAGACTGTTGTGCTCACCCAGCTTATTGGATGTAAAGATCAGTCTTTTCCAATTTATTTTTAAACATTTTTGAATTGCTCAACTGCACATGTTCCAAGATCGCCATAATATACTGGAACACATATTATAGATTTTTTTAGCTGCATGGCAAAACAGCAGAAGCAACACCAGAATTTCCTGGAATAGTCTATCTAAAAATGGCAAGAAATTGATGGTCCGTGATCCGATGCATCATCACCCATGTCAATTAAAAAATACAACAAATGACATAAATACAGATTTTTTTTAAATGACCCCTCTACACTAAGATGTTTATAACAATGATCGAGATTTTTAAAGAAACAATTGTTTGCCAACACATAATGTAAAATTGATCAAAGTATTGAAAGAAACAAAACCTTGTTTATTTTAGTGGTTTGTGCTAGCAAATGGTAAACAAAGAAGTGTCATGATTTTTATGCTAATGAAGCATATCTCTGAACTATCGCTTCTCAATCTTGTAGTGATTTAAATAGAATACATTTAGATTTAAATTTAGACTAAGGCACACATGCAGTTTCTAGATCTTGAAGTAGACTTGCTCAAGTCAAGTAACCAGAATACCTACATTTGCTCAAGAAGATTGGATACCCGAATGCCAACATTTACATCAATGCATTAGTACATCGTTGAATCAGTTTCTTTGAAAAGCTAGCTTAGAAGTTAGATTCATATTCCTGTGCAAAATAAATAACAGACCTTTACATTCTTTCCTTGATTCATCACCATCTTCTTTGCCTCCTGTGTCTTTCCTAACAACCTCAATACTAAGCAATTTATGATGAAATCCCATCCTCAACAGTTTGCCAATAATCGCAGCAGTCTCCTTCTGGGTGGCAACATAAAGTTCTGCCTTCCTGTAAACAATTCCAATCAATATTAAGTCAAATTTAACCAATCCCATCATTTGCTAAAAAACATAAAATAAAGCTCATAATATCACTGTTACAAAACTAAATCAAGATGAAAAACATGGGTGAGGAGGAAAAGAAAACCACAGGAAGACAAAGCATAAAGAAATATTTCTATTATGCTTTTATTCTCATAACATGTTGCATTTTTACACCTAAACATTATTTTCATATTTATAAAAAACAAACAAAATATATCTTAAAAATGAATCTGCAAACAATAAATCTATGTCAAACTAGGAAAGTAAAGCCCAAAGAATTAAATCACAAAAAATACATACCCATGTCTACTTTCACTTGGAATATAAAGCAAACTTTCTGAAGCAAGTTTACATAATATGCTGACATAATCTAGCTGTAAATCATCTGCATGCAGAGGGTATACTTTCAATTGCCATTTGCGTTCTGAAATATTCAAGACAAAAAAATCCCAAAAAACTTAGTAAGCCAGACAATAGAAGAGTTTCCAAGCTATCCAGTACAATTAAATTACTAAAATCAAAACATTGAGAATGTCTCTGTGTGTGAGGAAGTATTTCCTATAAGCTTTAGTGGGTCTTCAATAAAAGCAGCAACAGACAAAAATTAGCATTAGACCTTCATGGTGAGATGCCAAATAGAGCGTTGATGACTGCTCATGTTGATAGATATATGCGTTCCCAAACATTCAAAACTGAATAGTGGCTTTTTGGTTAGACTTGACGATCCTGAAGCAACTAAATTTCTACGCCTGACTAGTATTAGAAGGGGAGTTTTGAGTGCCAAGCCACAATCCCTTCCCTCTGATCTTTGCCCCTTTTCTTGAATTCAGAGTAATGAACTTGTCAATAAGTCCAAAGTACAAGAGGTTGTAGTTGTAGGATTCCAGGATACTGAAATAACTATTTTGGTAGGATCGAATTTTGCCACTGTGATGGCCTGCTCTTTTCGATTTTGATCACCGAGGGTTGTTTTACATGCTCAAAGGCAAATGGGACCTCCTACTTTATCCTCTGTCTCTGATGGGACTAGGCACTCATTCATCCTGCCTATCACAGGAAAAGGAGGCAGAAAAGAAAATTAGGATTTTAAATCAAGCCTGTACAAGCTGGGTATCGACCCCTGACCTTTGGCTTGGTGGACAAGTGCTATCCGTTTTTTGAATAAAGGGTTGATTTGAGAGGGCATGGTGAAATGTTTAAGGTTCTGGCAGAGCTCATATATCTACGGAATGAATGATGAGAGAAAAGCTAAATTAGCATATAAAAAAAAAAAAAAACAGGGTAAAAAGAGACACTGAGACAGACGTAGAAAATAGGTAGAAAGAATGAACATATATATATATATATACATATAAGCATTAAAGAAGAGAAATTTATCCTTCACAAAAGGAAACAGAATGTGTCAGAGCAGGGGAAACCGGGGTAGATGATGTGAGGAACCTAAACAGTATACATGTAAATATTCTAAGATAAAAGGCAAGACAAGACAGAAAAGTAAAACAGTGTGTATGTCTCTTGAATAAAAATCAAATCATACTTCGCAAACTGTTAACATCAACCACAGGAGCTTTGGGTTTCTTTCTCAATCTTGGGTTCGCTGAGGCTGGTTTAACTGTTGTATCAACAGAACTGGATTTTGTTGCTTCATTATCTGACGAACTGACTTTGGGTGGCTTTTCCTTTACTTCCCTTCCTTCTTTGTCAGAGTCTTCAGAATCTCCAGCCATGTCCAAGACAACAAAATTTTCACTGCTCCCTGCTTGAGTGGTTGCTTCCTTTGGAGCTTCTGCTGAATCACTTTGAACACTAGTTGTATTGTCTTCTTCTATGGTGGCCATTGTATGAGTAAAAACCTGTAAATTAAATGTTTTATTAAGTCAAAAAATGCATCAAGGAAAAAAAAAACACATCTTAGTGAAAAGATATTCTTACAAATTATTTGCCTGTGCTCAGACTAGCACCATTTAACTCGGCGCAAGCTAGGCCACATTGCTCTAAATTAGCTGGATCTATTGGCCCGTACAATATGTACAAATAGCAGCGTCGTTATTGTATAGATGGCTAGTTATAATAAGGTTTAATCCAACCTTCAACCATCTAGCTACACCGAAGTCCAACAACCTAATGATCCGCAAGAAAGTACTGTACTGTATCCTGACAAAGGTGGTGCTGTCGTTGTATGGCAAAAGGATCTTTACATCATAGAAGCTAATCGGCAGCTTTTAAACACAGACAATCCTTTCTACAAATTACGTTCTTCCGACAACACCTTAAAAAATAATGATTCTCTCAACAAAACTATCAATGGACTCATAAATTCCAATGACGAATTATCGATTTTTTCTAAGTTTTCAAACCTCAAGTGTCACAATTGCTGCACAGATCCACTAACCCGTTTTTCTCAACCATTCATGTGATTTAAGTACCCTGGAAGCTATTTAAACCGTCAGTTGGAGCAAAAAAAGTTTCAAATCGATGGCCTCTCAAAATCCTTATCACTTGCAGCCTCTCCAGTCATGTCAACAAATAAGGCAAATCTCATGCCGGATGTTTTCCGAATGAGGCTGAGGCTTAGAAGTGTTTCATGTGTAGGCCTATTTCTTCACTGTTTAAAACCGATTCTGATGTTTTTACGAGGTTGGTGGATACACCAAGAGATACAGTTAGCCCTAAGCCATTTATAAACAAGAAAAGTCCATTCAGCTCCAAATTTCATCATAGAAGCTGCAAAAATGTGAACAAAAATGAGGGCTGTCAAAAAAAAAAAAAAAAAAAAAAAATTTGAAAGTGATTATCATATGGTTGTTGATCATAACAAATCAAACTCACAAAACTAAGAGAGATTGCCACAGCATCTCCTTTATAATGGAATGAGAAGAAGTTCGAAGTTGCTGTAGCAGAAATATTTTATTTAAAAAAAAAAAAAAAATTAAATTAAAAAAATCACATAGGGCGCTATATCCACCACAGAGCATGACTCATACGAATCAATAAAAGCCAACATTATATTTATAAAATTCCTCAGCATCTATATGTATTCATTCATCATACAAACTTCTCTTACAAATAATGCTCACCCATACTCCATCAATCTATACATTCATCCACGCACACAAAAACTGAAGAATAGCTCTCAGTGAAAAAAGGGGGAAAAAGTCAATTCAAATACAAGTCAACCAACCATATATAACTTCTTACATGATGTCTGACCTAGTCTGGCACTAGGATAAATGGGATTCCAGTTTGTTGTTCAGGTCTAAAGGCAAGTACTGGGGTGGCCGGACTGCTGTCAAGCCTCTCACAAAGAACAATCACCATCGGCACCTCCGTGGCACAGGCTCGGCAGTGCTTCTGGGGAAGAAAGTAAAAGATCAAAGGAACACACCATTATTATTTATAGAGCTCATGGATACTCAAATGAATACAAAGAACAATAACATACACATAATCATCTTTCTACCCAAGACTAGAGAGCAGTCATTTACATCATAGTGACTAAACACCATTCTGCCACCTAATTTACTATACAAGC
This sequence comes from Plocamopherus imperialis, assembly GCA_039654505.1. Classification (NCBI taxonomy): domain Eukaryota; kingdom Metazoa; phylum Mollusca; class Gastropoda; order Nudibranchia; family Polyceridae; genus Plocamopherus; species Plocamopherus imperialis. Next base: position 13,006 of record JBCHJU010438336.1, read on the forward strand.
CTACAATGTTTTTCAGTCAGTTTGCTCAGCATCATTATGAAGGGGAGATTGAAACTATCCACAGACACACACTAGATCTAGACCTAGATAGAAGTTAATCTCTAAATCTAATAGGAAAATCATAGATATAGTGCAGAAAACAGATTTCCATGGCATTAATATAATCTAGATCTAGTCTAGCTCAAAGATTCTAGAAATACACATAGCGACACACCACACACCTTTGCATCCCTGCATCTGCATCTGCCGTTTAATGTCTGCCTTCACTATTGAAGATTCTGACATAATCCTGTTATTCTAGATCGAAACTTCCCACACAGTGGCTAAGGACATATTGTTTTGTAATTTGTAGGCCGAAAGAAGATGTGTGAATTTTTCCAGATTTTCCGCTGATGTTATTTCTTTTGGCAAGTTATTCCATTCTGATACTGTCCTAGGGTAAAAGGAGAATTT
>JBCHJU010438447.1:0-13457 GCA_039654505.1 Plocamopherus imperialis
ATATATTAGGGATGCTGTGGTAAAACGCTAGATCATCAGATTACAGAATGAGAGGTCATGAGTTTGAATCTAAAATGTAATATGTATGCATTTTATTTTTTTTCTCAGCCAAGAAGATTTACCCATCTTGCTTTAATCGACCCATGTGTAAAAATGGGTACAGTTTTACCAGGGAAAGTATTCTGCAATAGACTAGCATCTTATTCAAAATGTGATAAATTTATTCTATCACTGTCTGCTTCATGCTATGGAAACTTGGATAAGCTCTGGCTGTATAGGCTTGAAATGACTACTACTTGAATATATAAATATGAAGTAGTTTTCACTTGAGTGCCCTCTTGCTAAATTCCTGTTTCGCCTAAGTTCCCGCTGTTTTGATGAAAGTGATTTTTTTCTATCAGAATTGTTACTCTGAGTGTCCGCCTTTGAAAGTCATCTGCTGCCTCAGTGTCCAGTGTACTGGCATGTTTTCAATCACCAAAGGGAGAAATGTCATAGTAATATTGATAATGTAACAACGAACACTTGTCTAGAGTGTTACCATAGTCTCAAAGGCATCCTTTCTACTCACTTTAGTATTTTTACCACCCTTTGAGTCTGGGAACAGGAAATATATGGCCCCCATCCTTGCTGGTCCACTGTCCAACCAATCAAATGCGTCAATGCGACACAAGTCCTAGATTTCGACCTCGATGAACAGACATGGCCAGCTGGTCAATTACGCAAGACATCATAATTTGCCTTTCCTTGCCTCGACAAGGTGGTTGATTAAATTGAACGACTGTCTATAGCTTTACACAGCATAAAGCACCCAAGTCCCTATTGCGACAAAGTGATAACTCTCTGGCAGTGGACTGGGTTGTCTTTGATCTTTCTGAAATTTTCGGCATTGCTCATAAACTTGAATTGATTTCAAAACTTAGCAAGATGATCTTCCCACTATTTATATATATCTATATAAACTTGTGACCTTTGTTCAAATTCACAACTTTGTTTTGGAAAAGTAATTATAGGAGACAAGAAGATCATAAATTTTTAATAGACTAGAGTAGATATAACCAATGGGAGGTTGTAATAGAGATTGTAGATTTAAATTACTTAAAATTAATGCAGTTTGAATGAAATTTAAATATAACTATAGAATTTGTAGTACTTTAACCATTATCTTTTTTTTCCAAAACAGGTTTGACAAAGTTTTTGACCAAAAAACATCTCAAGATGAAATTTTTGCAAATGTTGCTCAACCAGTGATCGACAAGTAAGCAATTTTCTTGTTTACCAAAGTTAATTATTTTCAGCATTTCTGTATACATTTTATAGACTCTAAATGCCGCTCATTTTCTCTTGTCCTTTTTGTGTTTTATTTGATTTATTTTTCACCTTTAAAGAAGTTTAAATACACAGCATCTCATTATATGTAGAGAAAATATCAGAATAATTATGAATGGGGAAAAAAATTACAAAGATATTTACTGAATACAATGATATTATACAATGAGCTTAAATTTGAAAATGGTTGTTATGTTTTGTTTTAATTTCTGTATAGATTGATTTTTAATCGAATGTACTCTTTTTCTTTTCTTTTTTCAGTGCATTGCAAGGGTATAATGGAACAATATTTGCTTATGGTCAGGTAAAATATTTGAAAATTAAAAAAAAATCACAATGAGTTCTTAATACAACTTGCATGGTAAACCTTGATATATTTAGAGATAATTATTTCTTTTGAAAAAGCTTTATATATGTTGATATTAGAAAACTGTTGATTAATTTAATTTGGTGCATTTTTGCTTTATCTTTCTAAAGGTTCAAGATTGAAATTTTATGTGCTGTGTTCATTCTGAAATTGTTCCAGAATTTGCAATATTCTATTATCATATTGGCCAAAGATTTTTAATGCTTATCTTGATCATGGCAGTGTCCTTTATGATTTTAAAATGATACAATTAAATTTTTCTGGCTCTCCTCTAGACTGGCAGTGGAAAAACTTTTACAATCACTGGTGGAGCAGAGCGTTATGCTGATCGTGGCATTATTCCAAGATCCATTTCATATATATTTGAAACGATTGAAAAGGTAGATTTTCTATTCATTTTAAATATCCCCTTATTTTTTTTATTTTTTTTTATCAAAATGAAGAAATTTTTTTTTTTTATTTATTAAAATGAAGAAACACACCAAATATGACAAGAGAATTGTTCACAAAGAGTCACTTTTAATACTGTTAATTTTCAAATTCTTTTAACACTTTTGTTCTTTTTTTTCTCTGAGAAAGTCACCATGCAGCCTGGTAGTTACCATAAAGCCTCTTATTTTGATTTAAAAAGCCACATTGCTTATTTTTATATTTTGTTTTAAAGGAGGACAAATGAGGATGATATATTTTTGTCTCTTTATTGTTTTTGTCACAACATAGGACTGTTTTGCTTCAGTTAAGCTTAAACAACATCACAAATTCTTACTTCATGCTTCTCAAGGAATGTTACATATTTGTGATATATTGTGCTACATTTATTATGTCATTCTGTACTTCATGAGTATACATTTTTATGTTTTTTAATTAGGAACCTATGTTATACAGCTTTATTTCTTATTATGGATAAATGTAGTGAATAAAATCATGACCTTCCTTGTCCTCTTCGCCTTTGTTTTGTTTTGACTTTATATTAGGGATTGTCTGTTAGATTATTTATTTTTGGCTTTCATTTTTGGTCGAGTATTTTTAAAATGAATTGAAGAATATTTCACTCTTTATGCAATCAGAACATGGACCATGTTTTTACTGTACACATATCATATCTGGAAATTTACAATGAAAATGGATATGATCTTCTGGATCCCAAACACGAGGCCACCAAGTTGGAAGATTTACCGTGAGTTTTGGTCTTGCTATGACTAGGGGAAATGTTTACAAATGATAATTTGCCAAGCTGAATATGAATACCATGACATTCCATTACTGGACAAGGACATTGACACAAAACACAAAAATTGAATTTTACAGCATATTGTTCTTGAAGCAAGTATTGATTTTGGTACAAATGGGCGCATTTGTATAAAGAATGAAATTCAATTGTGTAATTTTGAGTGAAATTGTGCCTGAAAGTGTCTGAGAATTATTCTTTAAAGTATTCTTGTTCTTCTTCTTCTTCCTCCTCGTTCTCTTTCTTTAAAGTATAATTTGATCCATGCAAACAGGGAAAATTCTAATTTTGAGCACAATTCCCTTGAAATCTATAGAATAGACCATTATGATTATTTACAAGGGTGATACAATAATTGGAATTTTTAAAATAATGCATGTGTATTATTACACAGCAATAGAACATGGTGAAAAAGTTCACCTTTGACACACTTATCACTCTACCTGGTGTATAGGCTTTGACCTGCGTTGATGGAGAAAGAGCTGGGGACTAGGAATGGGGACAGGCTAGATTGAAGTAGGCCTATGCTCTAGGTTACCACTGCGATCGGACCTCATCACTGAAATGTGTTTGGATGGTTTAAGCCCAATCAACGTACTATGAAAACGTTGAGTCCTCCTACGAAGAGATGTCCTGGTTTTGAATATTCTTCATATTTATTATTCTGCACATTTATTATATTCATTTTTGATTTAGTTGTGTTTCAATGTAATTACTTAATATATTTTCATAATTTGTTTCTCCCTTTTATTAAAATTGTGACTTAAAATGAACTTTAACAAAATGCATTGTATTTATTGAAGAGTTACCTGAAACTGTGGGACTATTTTTAGCTAAAAAAAAAATCCAGCTTGCAAAGATGAGAAGTCATTGGAGTGAATTTCATCTTAAATATCTGATTTTGATTTGACAGAGCCATGTTATTTGTTTTTTAATGAAAAGGAGTCATGTCCCTACTCTGTATAATGTTTCTGAAAAATATTTGTTGTAGTTTTCAAGTGGCCGAGTAGTTCTGCAGTGATGCACAAAGATTCCAGCCTGGGAGCCCACAATGAGCACTAAATTTTTAAAAGAAAGGAATACATTTAAGTATTTTTTTGCCCTTAGTTTTTTTTATTTAGAAAGTAAATACTTTCATAAAGTATAAAGACAGGCTATCATTTCTTTCTTTGCTCACTTTTTATTTTACATTTATTAAAGATGGTGTTGATGCTTTATGTTCAATAATAATTGTCCACCTTTGTGTATTTATTTGAAGCTTGTGTACCAATTCTTTTATTTTTAGAAAAGTTTCTTTGATGGAAGATTCAGATCAGAATATCCATTTGAAAAACCTCACAGTGCAGACAGCTGCATCAGAGGAAGATGCCTTGAATCTCCTGTTTATGGGTGATACAAATAGGATGATTGCAGAGGTGTGTTCTTTTTGGTTTCCTCTTTATTCTTTACAAACTTTGAGTAATATTAATTCAAGGAGATTATTAAATGATAGTAGTTATAAACAAAAATAACTGGTCCATTGGTGTTCACCTTGGATTAAGGAGTTTATCAAATGATAATAATGACAATATAAAAAAAAATACTGGTTTTGTTTGTGGTCTATTTTGAATCATGGAGATTATCAAATGATTAAAAAAAAAAAGAATTGCTGGTCTTTTGGTGTTCTATATTTAATTAAGGAGATTATCAAATTATAATAATAAGCAAAAATAATAACCAGTCTGTGTTCTGAAAGAGAAAATACAGTTAAGCTGATGATGTTTTTGAAGGTATGAATTCTACATTTTGCTGGGATTCATAGCACAATGGGGCTGATTCCACAAAGATCATACTTTTCAAAATTATATGCCTTTTTTTTTTATTATTGGCCTCTTTACACATAATTTTTTTTTTGAATGTTGTTATTCCAAATCTCCACACAGATAAACTATTTAGTGACGTTTGTAAGTGTATTATTTTTTTTTCTGAATCGAATTGAATAGACATTAATCAATAGAGTATTCCCTTTGACGTTTTCCCAGCTTTTCCTATTAGCATTTGAAACAATTGAAATGGTGAAAAATATTGACTTTGGTTCTGTGTTTGATCTCCTCCTCTCTAATTAAAACTTGCAGACTCCAATGAATCAAGCCTCCTCCAGATCCCATTGCATTTTTACCGTCCACATGACCAGCAAACAGGCAGGCTCCGCAACCATCCGCAGGGCTAAACTTCATTTGGTGGATTTGGCAGGGTAAAGGCATTTCAATAAAGAGTGAAATCAAGAAAACATTTTAACATTTTAATGAATATAATATGTGATGTAATGGACACATCAAGAATATTAGATAAGAAAAGTGATTCTTTTTAAAATTGGTATTCATGAGGTCGGACAATGTGTATATATATGTGTTAATATATTAAATGAATATTTACCATTTTTCTTGATAATGCAAAGCTAATGTGTTATTCTGTGATTGTGATGACTGCATTGTAGATTACAATTTATTGACAACTCACTAATCAGCAGAGATCTGAGCTATGACATGAAGTCATAAATTTACCAAAAAAAAAAATTATTACTTTTTTGTAGCACATTGAGTTTCACTAACATTCAGTTTATTGTACTTAGATCTAGGTTGAATTACAAATAAAATCATGCTTTATTTTTGTATAGGTCATCAAAGAAACTTTCATAATATTCAAACATGTTCACTAAAGAGGACTATAGATGACTAGTAACATGATCAGATTAATCATACCACTTTTAGTACTTAACTGACGAAAGATGTTTTTGCCTTCATAGATCTGAACGAGTTGCCAAGACAGGTGTGAATGGAGTATTGCTCACTGAGGCAAAGTACATCAATTTGTCATTACATTACCTTGAACAGGTAAGGCAGAATATGATCATCGTTGATTCCCCCAATATCACCCTTCATCTTTAAACTTTGTTCTAGATTTTGTTAACATGGTTTCTTCATGCACTATGCAATCTTTAACTCCTTTTTAAAATCTCGTAGGTGGGATCTTTCTTCTCATGAATGAAATGATGCAAATATAATTTTTTTGTAAAGCAGATTAATGTTCAAAAGAAGAGATAGCTGAATGACCTAGAGGAGAATAGTGCTTCGCGGGGACTGAATGTTATTTTCAATTTTTTTTTTTTTTTTTTTATGAACATGACAATTGTGATAAAATCATTGTTATTCTTTCTTTATAACAGGTAATAATTGCCTTATCAGAAAAAAATCGCCAACATGTTCCCTACCGCAATTCCATGATGACTTCTGTCCTGCGCGACAGTCTTGGTGGAAACTGCATGACGACCATGATTGCAACTTGTTCAATGGAGAAAAGAAACATTGATGTTAGTGTTAATTAGTAAACATGTGTTGATTTATTGTGGTTCCTTTTTGACTTTCGTACATTGGAATTTGTTTGCTATTGTGTATGTTGAAAATGTTTTCGTTTCATATTAAAAGCAAAGTGATGAAACTATCAGAACTTATGACATTTTAAAGAGGCAGGATTAATACTTCTGCTTTTCTGAATATCCACATGATATAAATGTTCTTCATTGAAAGGTGATCTCTGTTGAAATTTTTTTCATGTTTTTAATTATCACTTAATGTACATTTACATTTGATTAACATGGCATAATGCTGTTTACCTGTATATTTCTTAAATATAATTTATCATTTTGATTCTTGATTTTAATGATAATTTTATACCAATGCTATTCATACATTTTTGCTATTTGAAATATTATGTCAGTATTACAGTGAACAATATTATTAATGCTTAACATGCCATAAAATATCGCTGACAGATACTTTTTAATCACCTTTAGGAGTCCATCTCTACTTGCCGCTTTGCACAACGAGTTGCAATGATAAAGAACGATGTAACATTGAATGAGGAGCTAGACCCTCGCCTTCTCATAGCAAAATTAAAGAAAGAAAATGCAGAACTGAGGGACCAACTTGCCATGGCCACAGGGGAGCAGTTATCAGATGAACTGACGCAAGAAGAGATTGACATGTGAGATTACCCAACTTTTCATTGGCTTTATGGAATAACTTTTTCAAATTTAGTCCTCATTTTTGCTTCATATATTTGATCTGATAAACAGGAGAATTGTTGGGAAGGTGGCTGAGGCTATGAAGCTGACAATTTTACGGATTTTTTTTTAAAGTGATTATGCTTTTGTTCATTGTTGGGTTCTTTTTTTTGTGGGTTTTTATTTATTTTTTTGTTGTTGAGTTGGTTTTCTTTGTTTTATTTTTTGTTGTTCAGTTGGGTTTGTTTTGTTTTGTTTTTTTCTTTCTTTTTTGTCTTTTTTTTTCTTCAGTTTTTTTGGGCTGGGAGGTTGGCGGCGAGTTTTTGTTTGTTTGTTTTTTGTTTGTATTGTTTTTTTGTTGTTTTTTTTTTTTTTACTGTTGGATTTTATTTGTCAGTTTTTGTTTGTTTACTATTTTTATTTCATTTTTTCTTATTGCATGGAAAGAGAGGGAGGTTGGTAGAGCGACATTTTTCTTATGATTAAGATATGTTACAGGCAGACTAGTCATTATCTCATCATTTGAACAGATTGAATGTTGTTTTATTAACACTCTATTTTGTTCTTTGTGTAAATGTGCTTTTGATCAGGTGTGAGTCAGCAGTCAGGAGCTATTTACAAGATCCTGACCCAGAAAGCATTTTGGACATTGGCCATGACTTGAGGAAAATCCAGAAATGCTACAGAATTTTGAAAGTAAGGAAAGCATTTGCATTTTGACTCTTTTTTTTTTTTTTTTTTAGAACACACATAGAGATCATAGGACGATTAATGTTTAAAATCCTAAAATAATTAATTAAATTATTGAAATGCATGTCAGATACCCTATTCCTTGTGGTCTGTAAATAGAATACTTATTCTGTTTGTTATCAATGTAACTCATAACAATTATTTTATTTTATTTTGAAATATCTTAGAAAATGTAATTTATTGTCCTTATTTTGTTCGGCCCAATAAAGTAGATTTACATAAGCTACTGTATATTTTTTTCTCTAAAAAGAAAATGTCTTTTGAAATGTATTGTCTTTGTCAAAAATAGTTTCAAAATATAATATAATCTTTCTCTGTCTCATCTTGCTCAAATAAATATTATGTACCTTTGATTTTCATGCTTTTCTTTGCTCATAGCAATATGTTTTAGAGAAACCACAAGCAGCTCCTGTTGCTCCAGTTCAAGGGCCAGTGAGGAATGAAACATCCCCTGCTGATGATGATGTTCATCCATATCGTGATGCAGAAACAACAAAATTGAGAAATCTGCTAGAGCAGAGAGACAATGAAATTAGTATCCTTCTGTCAATATTGGACTTTCATTTTATGTATTCAAATGTATCTATTAAAATGTAATCCTGATGCTTTCAAAGACAAATTAATGTTAATTTATTAGAAGTGTTTAAAAGTCACATACAAAATAATAAACATTAAACACAAAATGCTGCTCCCCACCTTCTTTATGTAGTGAAAGTTTACATTTGAATCTTAATAAGGTTCGATATTCAATGTTTACTTCTTTTTTTTTTTCTTTTCTTTTTTTAATTTTATCAGTTTTTAGAGAACTTTCTCTTAATAGTTTTATATAATTTTTCCTTAATAATAAGACATCTTGGTGAATATGCTGAAGAAGGAGAGAAGCAAGGGGAGAGGCATGGAGAATGGTTTTGGTCAACATGGGAAAGCAGAGCCTGTCAATGGACACAGTGGAACTTCTATTGATGGTTTGAGCACTGTTTTAGTTTGACAATTTAATTGATGCTCAGGGGAGTGGGGAGGGAGGGGGGGGGGGAAAGGATCAGGTTTTTTTTGTTCTTTTGTTCTTGCTTGAATTTGTTTTCTGTATAAAATGATGGACACAATTGATTTTGTACTGACCAATTTGTTTTGAATTATATTACCCGTTTTTGGAAATATTATAAGATAGTCTGTATATATTTAAATAAAAAAAGAAGTGGTCCTTTTAAGCCTGTCGGCTCATAGGGTGCAAGCTTGTATTGGTTTCTGTAGCATGAAGCGGACAGTGGCTGATTAGATCTATCACTTTCTGAATAGGATGGATGCTAGTCTGTTGCAGAATACTTTCCCAGCCGAAGCTGTACCCATTTTCGCCTGGATCGAGTGAAGCAACAGGGGTACATTTTCTAGCTTTAGGAAAAAAAACATATATGTCACTCAGAGCTTTCGAACTCGTGACCTCTCAGTCCATACCTCAAAGCTCTAAAGCAGGACAGCAACACCCCCTTTAATATAAACTGTTATATCGTATTTTGAAACTTCAACTTAAGCCTGTTGTCTTTACGTCTCTTTCTATATTTCTCTCTCACTTCTGTAAGATCTTTACTTATAAATGTTCACTTACTGTGTAACCATCTCATATTTGTCATTTTTTGATATTGTCATAGCTCAACATTCTGTAATCCAAGACCAACCAGACAGTGAAAGCACCAAAGTTGTGCGTGAAAGCACTTTCAACCTTCCTCCTAGGAGTGTCACCACCACCATAGACAAAGAAGATAGAATGAAAACCAAAATTTGTATGTATATTTTCTTTTTGCTGTTTTTATTCTTTTTTTTTTTCTTCTTTTATCTCTTTTTTTTCTTTTTTGAAGGAGGAGGAGAGGAAATGAGAATGGAGGGGGGTGGGGGGGGGGGGGGTGAAGGAGGTGGGAGGCAAGAAGAATTGACTTGTTTTATAATATACATGTATATTAATTACTGACATTTTCTTTAACTATTTCAATCACAGGATGTTACTTCATTTTAAAGTGCAATTGATTAGATATGACACATTAGATCAACAATGTCAATAAGCCATATTTTAAAATAATTTGGCAAGAGCTGGAATGTTGATTCATTAGAAAAATTAGAAAGAATATATGCTTCCACTGAGGATTGAACCTAGAGCTTTGGCACTGATTCACAGAGCTGAGAGAAGCTGAGTGTTCTTTCCAACCGTCAATTCACTCTGTGTTTTTATTATCAAAGGGGCCTATTGAACATTGTCCTGATCTGTTGTGTCAGATCTATTTCATTGTTCTTTAATAACGTCCCTTGCCTGAAACTGATCTCAATCATTATGAGTTGGCTTTTTTTGTTTATAAAATAAATAAAAAATATTGCAATGGTTTGTTTTTGTTTTCTTTCTTGTTTTTTTTTTAATTTAAGCTTTTTAATCAGACTCACGGAATATGTCTGTTTTTTCCATTTGAACCTGTTCAGTATCCGAGATATTCTTAACATCTTCTAGCACTGCAATTTTAACAATGTAAATACTGTTGTCTATTTTCTTTTCAGTGGGAAACATGTCAATGGGTCGACAAGAAGCATTTGATATTTTCATGCGTGACTATGGAGATCGAGAAAACATCGAAACTAACAAGCAAATATTGAAACAACGCTACAGTGAAGCCAAAGCAATGGGAGAACGCCTGAACAAAACAAAACAAAAAATGAGTAAGATGTAGCACATTTTTGGTGCACAGTAGTTTTAGGAAGAGTGCCCTCTTACTTACTGCCCATTTAGCCTCAGGGCCAGTTATGCCCACTATTTTGACGAACCCAATTTTTTTTCCATTAGAATGATATGGTCATGTTCCATGGGTTCAAAATCAAGAGATGTAAGTCAGAGCTCATGGGAGCCGCAAGGTCGATATTGCTTTAGTGGCTACTCTGCCGAAGTGTTCGCTTTGGCTGCTTCCTGACCACTAGGCACTCTCGTGAGAACTACTCTATTTTAATTTTGCTACTAAATTCATTTCAGTTTGAACATTTTTCCTAAAGTATACTTAATTTTATAATTTTTAGAGTTATTAATACTCTGTACACCTGTTTTATCAACATGTAAGGTTCCAGATAATTTATCTCGATTTAAGAGAAAATTGATTTAAGAGAAACTTATTAAAAATAATATTTTAACATTTGATAATAATGAGGCTTAAATTCCAAAGAGTGGCTTTCAATTTTGCTTGTATCAGTCAAATTGAATGAACTTATTCACTCTGTAGGCTGGTGTGTACACGCATACGAAACATCTTCTGCCCTCCCCTTTCCACCTCCCCATTCACACACATGACACTAATAAGGCCTCATTAGAGCAATGTATACCAAACAAAAGAAAACTAAATGAAAAAAAAAACTTAAAAAAACACATACTTGTACATGTACATACATTACTCGCAGGCCTCAAGAAATTTTTTATCTCTCCATGCGTAATAACCTTGGGTCTTAATGGCTCAGCTTTTGATGATAGATGTGTCGATATATTAGATTTAATATTGAAAGGATGTTGATATAGAGGAAATAATTCTGCATGATTGATGAGAAGAAGAAAAAAAAAAGAACCTTGTAAGTCATGTCGATATAAAGGAAAAGTGCACAATGTATTTCAATTTTAATTTTGTTTTGTTGAACTTTTAATCTTCACATACTATTTTTCATTTATTACAAGCGGAAAACTTTCTGTGTCAAAATTTTAGCTACTTTCAAAACAGATTGTATTCGTTTTTAGTAGATATATCTACTCTTGATGCTATGCTAGTACTAGTATATTATGAAATGTGTAGAAAGAGAGTATGATTAATTTATTTTGATTAAAGGTGTCTCTTTTCTTTTTCTTTCTTGCTACATGTTTAGGCTTGATTTTCATGGAGTTAAGTTTTTGGTTTTCTATTTTTTCTACTTGTTTTGTTTTGTTTTTCTGTATTTGTCTACTGTTCCAAGAAATTTTTGCTCATATTGTTGCAGTGTCTTGCTAGGATAAGAAAAAAAAAAGTAGCTCTGCTTGTCTTGTAAAGTTACATTATTTTCATCTTTTTTTTAAAAAAAAAAAAGGCCAGTTGAAGAGCTCCCTCTCTCAGTATCGACTCCATTCTGAGGTGGACGAGAGCAACAATGGTGAGACTGACTTAGAGAGGGAGATTAGATATCAGATGGAAGAAGAGAAACACATGTAAGTTACTTCCCTTTAAATTAATTATTTATTGAGCCAAATAAAGAATGACAGTGGAAGTTAGTGACTACTACTATGGAAGAAAAAAAATCATATTGCAAATTGACCTACTTTGATTTCAGATATAAAGACACTTTTACATCGTTGCGAGACATGAAGTCAGAAATAGAACACCTTCAGCACTTACTTGAAAAATCCAAAGTCAAACTCATGAAGGACTTTGAACTTTGGTGGGCAGAGCAATCAAAAGGGAATCGTCAACAGGTCTGCGGTTTATTTTATCCCTGTTTAAAAATAACCCAAAAACAGAAACAAATACAAAACCGCAATAAAAAACAAAAAACAAAACAAAATAGAGACCAAAAAAGATATTCATCTGCATAAAAATTTTTGTTTTGTTTTTGTGTTGTTGGGTTTTGTTTTATTAATTTGTTGTTTTCTACATTTAAAAAGAATTCATGTGTGACAAGTTAAGTTGTTGATTGATGAAATTCCTATTTACAATGTCATATAAACTCTCTGCATTTACTGATTGTGAAAATATTTACTTATCTGGTATTTTTTTTTACAAAGTTTTTGTTCCAGATGTTGTGCATGTTGTCTCATAACTGTTAACAAAATGCAAGACACATTTATCCCATGCAGACATACGCCCAAGTGATTATTTCATTCTTTCAATCTTTTTCATGGTGGTATTCTTGTTGATTGATAGACACTTGGATTATAAACTATAGGGTCGCTGATTTAAATGACAGATATGATGTTTTTACACATCTCTCACCACTCAGGAGTAAAATAAGTACCTGCCTATAAGCAGATCTTATGAGAAGGCTAATGTAATGTGCCCTAAAAATTGCTACTGCTGCGTTAGCAACCCAAGAGTTGATGCAGTTTCTGGATTGGAAAGATTTTGTGGTTCCTGGTGAAATGCTGAGTTGAATTATGCACCTTTTTTACCCTATCATAGGTCTACCTATTTTTTTTTTCTTTTCCATTGTGCCAGACCTTTGAAGACATGCCTCCACCTTCAACTAATGTTGCTGCATGGAAAACCCCACCAGTGACACCACCTTCAGAAGTTGCACCCTCATCTTCTCGCCGCTCTCTCATCCGTGATCGATTTACCCCTGGTGCTGATTCTGATATAAGGGGAACAAACTCCAGTCGTTTGGGAAGGTAAAGAATTTTTTAGATTATCATTCCTAAGGATTATTTGTTTTGGTTTTTTTTTATTTTTCGATAATAAATCAGAGAAGTAATTAATGTAAAAGATTATACACATCAACCTTTTGATTTAAAGTTTCACCTGTCACATGATTCAAGTGCTTAAACTGCATGTAACAAGATCATTTACTTTCAAATCCTGGTCGTAGAAGAAATATAAATGAGATACAAATTTTTTTATCTTCATTATATTGGCAGATTTTTCACTGAAACAGAAGAGTTAGATCAGAAACATTAAATTTACACAATTTTGGTTGGGGGGGGGGGGGGGGGGGGGGGGGGGGGGGGGGGGGGGGGGGGGGGGGGGGGGGGGGGGGGGGGGGGG
>JBCHJU010438669.1:0-13452 GCA_039654505.1 Plocamopherus imperialis
TATCATTATTCCATGAAGCCTTTTTTCTTTTTCTTTTTTAAAATAACTATCGTTCGAGCGGTGAAGAATTCAAATTATTTAAAAAAAAAAACCAACCTTTTCAATCCAGATACCATCAAGTCCTTGCCGCACATGAGGGAAACGTAATGCCAGAACCATCATTGCTAGTGTACTCATGTCTGGAAGTATAAAATGTTAAGAGAAAAATCAGCAGAAACCGAAATGGAGAACATTATAAAGCAAAGTAGTACACTAAACATATTGATAAAAATTCAATACATGTAGTCTATTCTTAACTCATTCTAATGATAATCCAAAGTATTAATTAGAATTAGACACAGAGATATGAAAGAGCATAGAAAATGTACGTAAAATAGGTAAAGGACAGATAGAATCCATAGTCTGTGCTAGTTGGTTCAGATATCTCCCTACTTCAATCAAATGACAGCAGAGTGCCAACTGCCTTGCCGTTGTCTTGACCAGAAATCCTGCGAGACCCACACCCAGCCAGCTTCCACAAGAAATTTTCACGCCGACCAGAAGGGTTACCCATCCACAGCCACACAGTGTCTGTCCCCTCACCTTTCAGTGACCCTAAAAACCGACGACTCGATCATACCGTGATGACGGCACAGCCAACCATGACCTTCGTTATTCCCTAACCAAGGTCACGGAGAGACCTAGAAGCTAGACATCCATACTCGACCTTTCTCATTACTTTGACCTATGTCTGAAGCATCTCAACGCCCTGGGACAACTAAGGTTTAAACCATAATATGAGTCAAGAGAAGTGTTTGGCAGATTTAATACCTTCGTTTTCATCCTCGGCTTTGTATTCCTTCTTTGAACTTATTTTTCCTTCTTCCATTTCATTCTTTTCCATATACCATGGCTTTTCTATTTAGTGCCCTAGTTTATGTTTGTTTGCTTGGGTTTTTGTTTGTTTTCGGAGAGGGGAGGGGGAAGGAGGACGGGATCAGGGTGGTTCGTTATTGTTTCATTTGTAAAATCCTATTTTCTCATTTTTTTCATCTTCAATCTCTTACTTTTCAAGTTTTCATTCCTTTTTTCCATCATCCTTTTGTCCTTTTTTCTCTCCCAATTTTTTTTCACCAGTTTTTCCTCTTCAATTTTCCCTCCTCCCCCTCCCCCGTTTCTTTGCTCTTCCTTTCCAGTTTTTCTTCACCGTTATTCGCCACGACCACCCCCACCACCACCTTTTGAATCCACCTGATGTCTTCTCCGTCTCCTCCTCTTCCTTTTTGTGGAGGTGGTCGACAACTTTATACACCTCAGCTCTATAGTCTCCAACAATCTATCCTTTGATTTTAGGCTGATTGCACAAATCGTTAAAGCCGTAGCTGCACCTGCAAAGGCTTGTCTGGCAAAGAATGTGGGGCCGGTGCCTCGCTAACAGTCGACATAAGCATGAATGAGTACCCAGCTTCTGTTGTCAGTAGTCTCCTTTGTGGAAATGAAGCATGGACTAGTGTGCTCGTGCCGCAAAGGCTGAACGCCTATCACATGCGTTGCATCAGACGCCATGACATCGCCAGCAGTATCATGTCACAAAGACGTCCTCGCTCAGGCCTGTGTTCCAAACTTGCTCGCCACCTTTACACTATGGCTAGTCACGTATGTAGCATGTAAAGGACGGTTTGTATATGAAGAAATTGGCACAGGAACACAACGCACTGAGTTTGAGGACTGATCAATGTTTGGTCGGTCATCATGATTGGGGTATGTTCTTGAAATCCCCTGAAGACAATTCAGAGACTGTGATAATGACAATGCAATGAGTCATGACTTGTTGGCGGATTGAATTATAAAGTACTTACGCATGTGCAAGAGCACAGTGGTATCAAAAGCCCGATTTTTGCCCTTTGTCCATCAATAAAACAATCGAGTCCAATGTTTGTTGACGAGGAAAGTCCTTTTTCATCAATTGATCTGAAGAAAGTTGCCGCCGTAGTCTCAAAATCGATCGAAAATAGAAAAAAAAAACTTTTTTACACCGATTCTGATCACGGACAGGCTTGGAAAGCCAATTCCATGTTACTTTGAACATAAATGACAATCAGTAATCATGTTCTAAATTTGCAGATCTTAAAGGACAAGAACATGAAGTACTTGAAAACACCATCATATCAAACTTTCAAGAGCTGGCAAATCATCAGCTGTTACTATGACAGTATTTCAGGAATACGATTTAAACACTGGAAACTTCCAAGGATTTAAAAGTTTCAAAATTGGATAGGCGGTTGTCAAAGACTGGCTTAGCAAGGCAATATAAACAGGTCTTAAGAGACCATTAGCTGAGATAAGAAGAATAAAGCAAAGTTATGTGAGAAAATTAACAACGGCAACAACAACAAAAAACAACAAATAGCTAAGCCTTTTCCCGAATTGGTTTGGTGTAAATGGTCCAATACCATTTGCTAAGAATCAAACAGAAGTTCCCAAATATATAATGAAGGATCAAAGATTCAAAGGCAAAAAAAACCCAACAAAAAACAAACCCCAACAACCATGGATAGTAAATTTAGCCTCTAAGTAGGGTTGCAGGAATGGGAGGTACATGATTAAGGACATGTCTTTGTTCACTAGTCTTATTTATCCTCTTTTAAGTACTGGTCTAATAAAAATGCCAAGCCATTATGTCTTTTGATTTTTCACATCTCTGGGTAAGGTTAATCATAATATTGTATAATTTACATGTATATGCAGGACTACTTTTGAAAAAAACTTAAATAATAAAAGATAACCTATCATTACATGTCCACTCAATTGTATCGTTGGACTCTGTATTCCAGTACGTAAAAGAGGTTACAAACAAACATGATTGAAAATATGCAGACAGGAAACACATTTTCTGAGAATTATCAGTCATTGGCATGATGAAAGAATTGCACAAAAAATCTATATAAAGAAATCCAAGCTTTCCTTATGAAGGGCATGGATATACTGGGTTTTGCATGATAATCAGTGATATAATGCTATCGATCTCTTTCGTCACAGATGGACGAGCAGAGGCGTGAAATTTGTGCAAACATTCATTGTGTTTTACATAATGTCAGATTTTATACAGAATGTCGACATCTCTGGTATTATCTCAGTTTTCCTTTGAAGGGGCATGGATATACTGAGATACCAGGCATATGCATCAAATAATGTCAAAATATATACCTGTTGTTTCACCAAAGATAATCTTGATCATGATTAAGGCATTTCTCAGTTTTCCTTAGAAAGGGCATGGATATACTGAGATACAAGACAACACATAAGACAAAATGTAGGTTTTTCTTAGACAGAACATGCTTATTCAGAGACCATATTGGCTCTCATAAAGGGCATATTATAATGAAATATCTTGAGTCGTGTATAAAAAAGTGTGTGTTTATGGATTATACTCATGTTTACTTATAGGTATGATTTACATGAAGAATAACCTTAAATATGAAGTTTCTTCAATGGCAATTTTGGTATACATATAATATGGGCTCGATAAAACACGAAACAGTCTTTTCGTGTTTTAGAGATAGTGATACATTATGAATGACCAGAGCCAGGGATGTGAAAAGATCGAAATACATTTGGCCCTAAAGCCATTTTAGCCAGCCAGTCAAAAAGAGCATTCATAATATGTCACGGGCGGGGCATCCTATTGGGGTAGGGACATGCATCATAATAGGTGTGCTGTGTGAAGCAAACAATGAGGATTAGTTCTTGAATTGACAAATCATAATATGTGGGATATGGAAGAAAGGGGGGTGGGGGGGGGACGGAGCATAGAACTGATGAAGGCTCGCTAGCCAGTATTTGAAAGGTCGGAAATGGAACAGTTTGGCGGGAAAGGCCAGGCTAAAATAGAAGTGACCCGTTTGTCATTCGTCATTACAGGGATAAAAACACAACACAAAAAGTAGAGAGTTCACTTCATGGATGGTCACAGGATGGTTACACAAAACTAACAACTCTTGTACCCCCATGGCGTTTCTGTGTTGGTTTACATCATTGACCATAGAAGTAAATAATAATATAGAAGATACAATATAATATATAAATGTAAGGTACGCAAACGAGAGCCCAGATACCCTAATCCATCCAAGATCTCCAATTTCTTCGTAGTACAGTTGTTTGGAAAACAAAAAGTCAAAGGCGTTTTGAAAGCTGGGAATACGGAATGCATGGTAAAAATGAACGAAACCCGGAACGTATCCTGAAAAATATCGAAAACAGATGGAAAGCCAGCTCTTGAATGCAACTCAGCCTTAGAGAGGGAAACGTGACAATGAGGCTGTCCAAAGAGGTATAGCAAAATGGCAATATATACAGAAACGAAATGCTATAACAGTTTCAAGGCAAAGGAAAAGTCACCGTGGACGTTTTTGTGTGGTACGCATTAATTTGATCAGTAACAATCGGAGAGTTGGACACTCAACAAAAAGTGATAATTGCAACAACTTACAAGGACTGCGTTAACAGTCGAGATAAGGCTCTTTTGAAAAAAAAAATGTCAGTATACTTAGACAGACAAAAACACTATGGAAAGTCTGAGATGGCAAAGTATAAACATTTATTTTCTAACGCAGGCATTTTTGCCGCCTTGATCGTTGATGATGGAGGCATCACGATCCGGTGAGCGGTGGTAGGAAAGGGGAGCAACCCAGTAAAGGAAAACGGCATACACCCTAAGAACAACTTGGGGCAATCCAGCAAGATGGCAACATGATTCTCAAAAAAGTGTTGCTCTCATGTATAGAGTCCCAACCGAAAATGGATTGAAGGAGCATGGTGGACGATGTCTGCGCAAGATTAATGACATGAGAAGGAAGAATCAAACTAATTTGAATACATGTACAATTTGTTGGTTTCAAAGCGCATGTTTCTTTTTTTCCTCAACTTGTTGATTTATGTATTTGCAGCTCGTTTCATATTACTCATTCTCTCAACTACGACAAACGATCAGTGTGTGCAAAGCCAGCCAAGGCATATCATGTGCTCTGTTGCTTGACAACAGCATGGAGCTGAAGTATTTCCAAGTTTCTTATCTTCATCGGCGGGGATACTTTCTAGATCCCTGAAGCTGGGCGTATTTTTAATTTAAGTTCCCCCAATTAAGGCAAAAAGTGCCATGTTAGCAAATGACCTTGCAATATGGTGTTCAAAATATTACATAACCACAGCGAGATAGAGAATCCAGCAGTCAATACACAATCTCTCATCCTCGACAAACCAGTTTGATCAAAATCAATGAGAACAAAACAACCTACATTGTCTTCAGTCTTTCCCCCAATTGAACAACAGGCTGGATGATCTAAGAAGAAATAATCAACCTCTCCTTCAAACGATAACCCATCTTACCCTGGTATTATTTTTGCAACAGACTCACTTGGATTTGTTTCTTTTCTTGAAGTACAGCCCAGTACATCCGTATTGGACGATCTCAGGGCTTTCTAGTTGGAGTAATTAGATGACGGGATTGTTAAAATTGTTTATGATAAAAAATATGATTAAAGTGTTTTATAATTTATAAAATTGGCATAGTTACAATATACTAAAACGTCTTTGAGCTTTAGAAAACCCATAATGTTCTTTGGTCTGATGTTTCGGAATAAGTTGTGAAGAAAAAGGTTTTCTTGATTGTAGAAGGACACTCAAATGTGATTCAGGTTATTGCATTCAAGTAATATTATTATGTGTTTCATACTTAAATTCTGACCATAGAACGAACATGTTGGTGGTGATTCGTTCTTTAGAAGAAAAGAGTGAATTAGCCATGTGTGGCCGATTCGAAGTCGTCTCATAATGGTGTTATCCTTATTTGATAAATTCACCTTTGGGGAATTATCTTTTAAATTTGGGATAATGTCAACTAATTTATCATTTGTTTCGTGATCCCAATCTTCATGCTACATTTTGTTTACATATTTACTTATTAGGGGTTTAAAATCTGGAAAGGTAACAAAGCGGCTTTTTGTTAATATCTTGAAGGAGTGCAGTCTTTGCCATTCCTTCGTCTTTTTCATTTTCCGTTATGCCAACATGGCCAGGGATCCAGACAAAGCAAATTCTGCAATTCTTACCTAGTATTTCGATTCTTTTACAAATTTTATTTACAATTTTGTGGGCTCTGACAGGGTTCAAAAGGGCATGTAGAGCCGACAAAGAATCGGTATAGATAACATAGTTTTTGTTGTTATCTTTGCAGGTACTCGTGTTTAAGGCCATTAGAAATCCCTCGAGTTCAGCATTTAATATCAAGGTGTTATCCCTCAATCTCATCTGACATCATGCTCTTTCAATCCATTTTCGATTGGGACGCAATACGTGTTAGCAATACTGTTTTGAGAACATGTTGCCATTTTGTTGGATTGAACCAAAACGTCCTTAGGGCGTATGCCATTTTCCTTTACTGGGCTGCTCCCGTTTCTTACCACCGCTGACCGGATCATGATGCCTCCACCATCAACGATCAAGGTGGCAAAATTGCTCGCGTTAGCAGGCTGCCTCTCTTTATCAAGGACTTCCTTTCCGATCGAATTAACTTAAAATCAGTCAGACTTTTTCTCTGTCAAGAAACTGGTGTCTACCAGGGAAGTATTCTCTCCCCTATTCTCTTTAATCAGAAACTCAATAACATTGTCAAATCTTTAGCGGCAAATGCCAACGTTCCCCTTTTCGTAGATGCCTTTACAATTTATATCGAAGGCAAATTCCTAGGCCTACCTCATTTAGAAAGATGCATGCAACCGTTTGTTTCAAATTATTTCTATTGATAAAAGTGTATGTATCCATTTCCATGGACAAGGAAACCATCACCAGGGAACAAATATTATATT
This sequence comes from Plocamopherus imperialis, assembly GCA_039654505.1. Classification (NCBI taxonomy): domain Eukaryota; kingdom Metazoa; phylum Mollusca; class Gastropoda; order Nudibranchia; family Polyceridae; genus Plocamopherus; species Plocamopherus imperialis. Next base: position 6,843 of record JBCHJU010438669.1, read on the forward strand.
AGATAACAAGAGCATCAAAGTCTCTCCCGCAGCCAAAATTTTGGGATTGAATTTCGATAATAGACTCACCTTTATAACATATGTAAAGGAATCAAGGTTGCGTTGTCAAAAGGCTTTAAATATCTCCCGAGTTGTTGGTCATACGGACTGGCGTGCGGACAAAATAATTTGAACCTGATTGTACCGTACTTTGATCCGATCCAAATTTGATGATGGCAGCATTGTATACAGTTCTGCACCTAATTATGCTCTCAAGCTACTTGACACAATACTCTATCAAGGTCTTTATATCGCACTTGGAGCGCTCAGAACGTCACCAGTAGAGAGTTTAAACTCTTAGACCAACGAACCTCCCTGGCTCACCGACATATTAAGCTCTCTTCTGAAGTTGAAATGTCTCCCCGAAAATCGAGCTCTTGACTTTGTTTTCAAAGGCTCACCAGCCGAAATATTTGAATGAAACATTTCGGAAGACCCCACCTTTCGGTGTGAGGACCTATCATCATGTCTCTCAGTCAGACGTAGATAAAAGAAAACACATGCAACCACATGTCTATCAGACGTAGATAAAAGAAAACAATCTGCGCAAGATTAATGACATGAGAGGGAAGGATCAAAGACATGAGAAGGAATGATCAAACTAAGGTGAATACAATTCGTTGACTTTAATGCGCTTGTTACTTTTTTCCCTCAACTTGTTGATTTATGTATTTCCAGCTCGTTTCATATCAATCATTCTCTCAACTACAACAAGCGATCATTGTGTGCAAAGCCAGCCAAGGCATATCATGTGCTCTGTTGCTCTGTGGCAACAGCATAGAGCTTATGTATTTTCAAGTTTGTTGTCCTCATCGGTAGGGATACTCTCTAGATCCCTGAAGCTGGGCGTATTTTTAATTGAAGATCTCCAGTTAAGGCAAAAAGTGCCATGTTAGCAAATTGCCTTGCAATATGGTGCTCAGAAGATTGCATAACCACAGAATCCAGCAGTAAATACAAGACGTCTTATCCTCCATAAACCAATGAATGATTTCAATCAACGACCACAAAACAGCCTACATTGTCTTCAGCCTGTCCCCCAATGAACAACAGTTTGGTTGATCTAGAAATAAATAATCAACCTTTCCTTCACAACAATAACCCATTTTACCTTGGCATTACGTTCCACAAGAGACTCACTTGGAAAGCACATATAAACAACATTGAAAAAGCAACAAAGATATGCGGCATGAACGTCATGAAAAACTGGCCGGCACTAAATGGGAAGCTGATGCAAAAGTTCTCCGAATACATTATACTTGACTTGACTTTTGACTTATTGCCGTATCGCATCCCAGTTAACCAACTGCGACGCCTCGGCGGCTTCCCTTATCTTGGTCGTTATCTTCCGCCATGTTCTTCTGTCTTGTGCCAGTGATGTTATCTGGTCAAGGTCCCCTGCTGAGTGGAGCCGAATTGGGTGTTCGATGCTAGCAAGATCTCTGTTCAATACGGCCGGCAGTGTTGTTATTGGCCTTCCTCCGAATACATTATACAGGCAGACTTAAATCTGTTATCTTGGCCTTTTGTGTCATAGTTGGAGTTGACGATCTTGTAGCAATAACGCCTGGACTGTAAATATAAGGGGAGTCTGGGTGCCCAGACACACTCCCTTCCCCTCTGATTTTTACCTCTTCTACTTTAATTCAGAGTAATGAACTAGTCAACATATTCGAGGTACAAGAGGTTGAAGGGGTGCACGATACCAAAATAACTATTATGGTAGGATCGAACGTTGCCAGGGTGACGGCCGATATGGCCTGCCTTTTACGATTTGAATCACCGAGGGCTTTTTTTTACATCCACAAAGGCACATGGTACCTCCGTGTTTATAGTCCGTCTCCGGTGGGACTAGGCACTCATTCATCCTGCCTACCACAGGGCATGGTGGCGGACAAAACCGAAATTCGGATTTTAAATCAAACCTGCACAGCTGGGGATCGAATCTAATCTATGGCTTGGTGGACGAGTGCCCTGTCCACTGAGCTATCCACGCCCCCTATTTCCGTTCTGGGGTATGGAATATCAGCATGACTGTGGAGCAGCATCAAAAACCAGTTCCAGCTAAATAAGTCCAGTCCATAACCAGGCTTGCACAATCATCACTGGTGGAATGACATGGACTCCCATTCAGGAATTGGAGACTCATACTGGCCTAGAATCCCTAAAGGAGAGGTGCGGGGAAAAAAGTTACGACTCAAGCAGACACATTGAAATGTCTCCAGGACCACCTATTGAATAGCAAAATGTTTCAACAAAACAAAGGAAGACTGAAAAGAGAAGGCTTCGTCCGCCATTCAAGGGCCCTTAAAACACAATAATAACTGAATCGACGTCCTAAAACATTAGATGCTTTTCAGAAACCCCACCTTGGAAACTGTCAAAGATGCAAACAATCAATGTCAATGTTCCTCATATCAAGGAAAAGACACACAGCCACCATTTGAAAGAAAGCAAGTAATATATCAACATTTGGACTCAAAGTACCCCTTAAATGAATGGACTAGAATCTACTCAGATGGCACTGTGGATGACACAGTTGCAGATGAAATATGCGCTAAGTTTCCAAAAAGAACAGAAGAGAAACTTTCTCTTGCAGCCGCATTTTGCTGCAGTAACTTTAGGGCCCAGATTGCCACTCTAAATGCTGCGGCCGCTTATCTCAAAAACAACCCCAATGTCTCCTTTAACGTTGTTCTCCTAACAGATGCCCTCTCTGTACTTCTGGCATCCCAGTCGCCAAATAATATCTTGGATCTTAATGACGAAATAAAATCTTTGACCTCCCTCCAGGGAAACCACAAAATTGTACTATAATAGTATAATGGATTTCTTCTCACTGTGGCGTGGTAGGTAATGAAATGGCAGACCAGCTGGCTAAAGGAGGGTCTAAGCTACACGAGGCACTCACCACGGTCACATATCAAAAAATGAGGACCATCATCAAATCCAGCTTCCGAATTGCTTGGACCAGAGGCCATCCTCACTTTGGGAAATTGGACCAATATCATCAGCTGCCAAGGAGACAGCAGATCAAGATTTTCCGACTCAGAACGGACACAATCACGTAACTCCCATACGGCCACAAAATTCAAGATTGGAACAGGCCAATGTCCGTATGGAAATGACCTCATGACAGGACAGAATATCCTTCTAAACTGTCAAACCGATGACAGCCTCATGATAATGTACTGTCGACTGGACCCGAAATTGGACCTTGGAATCTGGCTCTACGGCTGCCCAGCGGACCTCCAGGGGACAACAGCGCTGGTGGAGGAGACTGGACTTGCCATAGGAGCGAACAAGAAGAAGAAGAAGAAATTACACAGTTCTTTTTCGTACATATATTATGCTTGATAACAATAATATGCACGGATTAATGGTCACCATATTAATGTGGGCTCATTTATGGCTCTCTAAGATGCATCTGCTACGATTCACGGGGGATGCACCTGTTTTTCGTCTTCGCTACTGCCGTTATGGTCTCAACAGTGCGTGCGATGCAGCAACACCGAAGATCAAAGAAGTCTCCTAGTAGCAAATAAAAGTATAATACATTATGTAGATAGATGAGATAAGATCGAATTTACCCATCCTTCCAGGTAAATTTTGGGTGCCGTGAAATTCCTCCTTCCGTGTCAGTAACCAACAAGGACATTTCACTTGGCGTTTTTTCTTTAAATACCACTAACTATTATCGAGCGAACGACGACTCGGGGCGTTTTGTAGGGTAGCGTAGTCCTATTTATCATGGTTTTTTTTTTTTGTTTTTTTTTTTTTTTTTTTTTTTTTCTTCAGGAATATATTGGCTTGGTCAGTAAAAACCCTCTTCTACTCCTAGGGTAGGCGATTCGATGCCACTGGCCCGAGTTCAAGTCTCAGTGGATCCAAATTTTTCTTTCTCATTTTTCTATAAAATATTCTTCCCTCTGTGTTTGTAATCATTCTTTATGGGGCCTATTGAAATTGTCTAGATCGAATGTGTCAGATCTATTTCATTGTACTAATTATCATGGTGCGTGCTTTGCCTTTAACTCCAGAGTTTGGTAAACTAAAGTAAAGGTTTTGTCCCCTAAATGTCAGACTTCGAAGCAGTTTCAAGATTTCGTTTCTGAGAAAACTACTTTATTGTCCATTTTCATTGCGAACAATACATTCTCATCTCATTTCCCAGTTTCCGAAGTCATTCGCAACTTGTTTTCTTGTTCGTTTGTTTTCTTTTAGTCATCTCATTCTTTTTGTTTTTTGTGTGTTTTTTTTGTTTTTGTTTTTGTTTATTTTTTTTATATTTTTTTATGCTTTCTGGGGTGTGTATGGTTGCTTTTATTGTAATTTTGTTATGTATTGTTTTGTTTTTTTCGTTGTATATGGGTGTTTGTCCAGAGAGATCTCTGAGTTCTGTGGTCAAATCTATCCTGCTTTAAAACTGCGGAACATGGGCATTAACTAAAACTAAAACAAACTAGACGCATTCCATAGGAAACAACTACGTAGGGTTTAGGCATATTCTATCCAACAAACATTTCAAACACTTCCTTATACAAAAAATGTAAAGGAAGCCCACTCTACATCCAAGCTAGATGGAGCCTTTTCAGACACATTTTGAGGCGTGACCCGGAAATCCCGCAAACAAAGCAATGGAATTTTATTTCACCGAAAACACCAAAAAAGCGAAAGGAAGACCGACAACAACACTTGCAGTAACATTAAATAACGACCTGAAGATACACGCCAGCAACACAATTCAACTTACATCAATGACTGATTTGAAACATCCAAGAGAACGCGCAGAGAACCGGTGAAGTTGGTCAAATTTCATCACGAAATTGAGAACAGTCGAAGCTGCTAGATCGGATGAACCCGCCTGCGGAAAGCACTAAGTTTAAGTAAGTCATATGGGTATTTTGTTTTTTGTCTTTGTGATAAAGAATCTCTTTTCGATTTTTTATACAGGTTATTTAGGGTAAGAAACCAAAGCTGATGATCAATATCCATGAAAGCTTTAATTTCCCTTTCGTTTTTTGTTTTTGTTTTTTTTTTGTTTTTGTTTTTTTTGTTGTTTTTTGTTTTTTGTTTTTTGTTTTACTATTCTTTTTTCTGTTACAACATCATTTTATTTTTATTCATATTAGATAGGCTCTTGACACAATCGCTCCATCCAGATCATCAGTCTCGTTAAAGAGCCACTGGCCCTAAGATTTTACAGTGCGTTTCACATCAAATATGACAGTTTTAGATGAAACTGAGAGGTTGTGACAGTTAATTGAACCTTTGTCGCTATTTTTAGAAAGATGAAATATATGAAAAATACACTTTGTTTGACTGGAAAAATAAATAATATTGCTCTGCATTTTACATGTTTTATTTTTGTTTTTAAAATTTTTCTTCGTTTTTGTTTTTTGTTTTTTTTTTGTGTGTTTTTTTTTTGTTCCTACTGTTATCATTTTTTCTATTTTCTTTTGTTTGTTTATTTTCTTTTGGTTCTTTTTCTTTGTGTTTGTCATTGTAGATTATATTGTGCTTGTCATTTTTCTTTTTAATTTTTTTCGTATTCTTGTTTCTCTTTCTTAGGGGTTTTGTTTCATATTGTTTGGGTTTTTTATATTTTTATTTTACTTTTTCTTTTAGTAGTTTTTGTGATTTCTTTTCTTTTCTGTTTTCTTTTCCTTTCTTTTTTTTTTTCATTCTTTTATTTTATTTTTATTGATGCATTTTATTTGCTAGTTTACTTTGAAAGGGGGGGGGGAATTCTATTCTTCTTTTTGCTATATGCTTCTGTTTGCTTTTTCATTTATTGTTTTCGAGCCAACCTTGGCGAGAACTTGATTATTAGCGGATATACGAAAAATACGAGTGTTTTAACACACAGAATGAAAATTTCCTTTCAGTTTAAGAGGTAACACGCACCTCTTCTCACAGACATGAAATGAATGAGTCGCTCAGTGACTAGATCTAGATCTAATCTAGATCTAGTCTAATCATTGTGAAACGCACTGAAATATTATGGGCCCAACATCAATATATATCCCACAACGTTGGGGCGCAACAAGCCAATAGTCGAAAGCAATGAGAAGCGTCCAGCGTGGAGCCTGGCCCCGAGATTTCCTCCGTGACTTTGATGAGGGAAATCACAAAGGCCAAGGCCGGCCGTGTGGTCAACGCGGTATGACCGAATGGCCGGTTTCCAGAGTCACTGGGTGAGGGGATTGCAGACACTGTGAGTCTGTGCATAGGCAAGCCCCGAGGTCCGCGTGAAAATTCCTCATGGACGCGGACTGTGTAGAGGATCCGGCAAGAATTCTGGTATGGACAACGCACAAGGCTCATCAACATCTACTGTCATTTGCATTGAAGTGGGGAGAGGTCTGAACCAATTGCCGACATGGAAGAAGGAGGAAGAGAAAGATGGACCAGCAGACAGACAAGGAGAGAGGAAGTACAGGGATAAGGAGAAAGAGAAAAAGAGCAAGGTGGGGGAGAGGAGGGAGTGGAATGAAGAGAGAGGGGAGAGGGAAGAGAGAGAGAGAGAGAGAGAGAGAGAGAGAGAGAGAGAGAGAGAGAGAGAGAGAGA